>PVHP010021825.1:0-29029 GCA_004024765.1 Zapus hudsonius
TTTGTCATCTGTTAGAAGTGATGGCACTCAGAGACTGGGATTTTATGAGCATGAATGATAAGAAGTACAGATAGTGGGGACAATCTTACACCAAATGACCCATCACCTTGAGCATTTTACAACAAGGATGCTCTACTGGCCACAGCCAAACCACCAAAACTAAGAAAGCAAATCAGTTCATTCCATTACAGATGCTTTAGACCTTAAGTTTTGAGAATTGTCACAATAGCATCTCTATTCACAGTGAAAGTATCCAGTCCTGAATGCTGCGTTCAGTAGCCAGGGCCCTGTAGCTCCCTTTAGTCCCCTCTAGCTCCCCGTCTTTCCTTAGCACATCTATTTCTTTTTCTTTCTGGAAAGGGAGATTTATGTAGATCTTCAGGGTCCTGACCTGAGGTTTAGGTTTAAATAAAGAGCAAGAGGCATGCATATATAAGCAGTGCTGGTCGTGGTGTGGCTCTGCCCTTCCTTGTCTCCGGTCCTCTCTCCTATAAAGTGTCTGACAAGCTGACAGAACTGTCGGAAATCTCTTTCCAAGAGACAGACTGCTCCTTGGGTTGGCACCAGACTACAGCCTTCTTTTTCTTCCAGCATGAGATTCCTGGAAAAATTCCATTTCTTTGGGGTCCTTTGCTTCAATAGTCTGATACTAACGGGAGAGGCACAAGTGTCTCTTTAGAATATTTTATTCCTGTCCTTGACATTTTAAAAGACTGTAATATTGTTACTTTGTAGATATCTCTATTTGGGCTTTGTGATGTTACTTTATGATGAGATACTTGCTGTATGTTTTGCAGGAATAGGAATATCATAAAATGATAAATCCCATCAAGTGACAGTGTTTAACATTTTTTTCAGGGGGGGGAGGTTTAGGTAGGGTCTCACTCTAGCCCAACCTGGAACTCACTCTAGTCTCAAGGTGTCTCACAGTGATCCTCCTACCTCTGCCTCCTGAGTGACACCACACCCAGTTAACTTAAAAAAAAAACACCTGTTAACTGTTAATAATTAGAAGCACTGTATGAATAAGTCTTGTGATGGCACCCTCATTTCCCTCCTCCTTAGCCCCAATCTGCTGAGGGCCCTTCTCAGTGGGCTTGCTTCTTAGTTTAGATTTTGAGAGCTTTTTTATTGAGAATTTTTATATACAATTTTCTCATAACCCCCTCTTATTGCCTTCTTTTGTTCTCCTACTCAGACCCCTTTCCACTGAACCCCTTATTTCCAACCAGCCCCACTTCTATTTTGATGTGCTTTTCCCTTCCCTCCATTATCCACGTCAAAATGACTCCTTTCTGTGCAGCAGGCCTCAAATCCAATCAAAAGAGCTGTTGGTTGGCCCCCTACCAGTCATGCCACTATTGACCTCACCAGTAATTAACCTCTTCCTGGATGGTCATTTGAGTAAGACACAAGGTTGCTCCACTGTTGAGTAAGATTGTTGATGATTTTTCTTCCCCAGCAGCCTACAAAGCCCTTTCTAACAATCTAACAGCTTGCCAGTAGCTAGGAGGCTTCCAGCTCAGTTACAGCTTGATTTTTTAATTGTCTTACAACTGACACACGTGGACATCTTCATCAGTAGAGTCTTACCAGCTAGTTCTGGTGAGCGACCAAGAGCCTTGGAAATATTGCTCGGGGGTCCTCAAGACCCTCCCCAACCAACAACTCACTAGGAAATATCTTACTCCGCTTGCTGAGATTTTCCTGCAATGACCTATGGCTTCAAAGAGCAGCACTGTCCACGTCCACAGGGAGATTCTGCCCCGAACTTTCTCATAAAATCCTAACTTAAGTAGTAAACAAGGAAATAAGCTACCCTATAGCTTTTTTTCACAATGTCTTTAATTTTGGCATCATTGTCAAAATTCAAGTATCTGTAGTTACACAAACTTATACTAAATGGAGAAAAAAAAAAACATTCCAACTAAGATCTGGAACAAGACAAGTGTGTATTCTGTCTCCACTTCTATTCAAGAGTGCTTGAAGTCTTAGAGCAATCAGACAAGAGAAAAAAATAAAAAGGATGCACACTGGAAAGGAGGAAGTAAAACTGTTGTAGTCAAACTTCTTGTTGCGGCAGAAAAGAACCCAACCTCAAGCTGCTGCTGAGAGGAATGGGTTAATTTTGGGTTACAGACTTGAAAATGAAGGCATGAGCAAAGGGTGTACATCACCTCCTGGCCAACATTAAGTGGTCAACAGCATCAGGATGGTGTGCCAAACACTGGCAAGGGGAAGCTGGCTAATAACCCCCATAATCCCGCCCCCAACAACACAGCTCCAACAAGGTTCTAATAACCCAAATTGCCATCAGCTGGGCATCGAGCATTCAGAACACATTTGTTTGTGGGGAGCACCTGGATCAAACCATGACACAAAGGAAGAAGTCAAACTGTCCTTATTTGTAGATGTTATGATTCTACATATAAGATACCTTAAAGACTCCACTAGAAAACTTCTAGAGCTCAAAAACACTTTCAGAAAAGTCGCAGGATATAAAATTTACGCAGGGAAAATCCGTAGCTTTTTTACACACCAATGACAGACATGCTGAGAATGAAATTAGGGGAAAAGTCTCATTCACAACAGTCACAAAACATCTATCTAACCAAGGAAGTGAAAGAACTCTATAATAAACCCTTTAAAATGCTGAAAAACTGAGAAAGACCCAATAAGACGGAAAGATCTCCCATGATCATGGATTAGAAGAATTAATATAAAAATGGCCATCCTACCAAGGTCAATATATAGGTTTGATGCAATCCCCCAAAAAAATTCCAATATGATTCTTGAAAGAAATGAAAAAAATAATCTTAAAATTCATATGGAAACACCAAAGATACTGGATAGCCAGAATTAACCCTCAGCAAAAAAATGTATTGCTGGGGTATTGTCATACCAGATTTCAATTTATATTGCAGAGCCACAGAGATTAAAAACAGCATGGTACTGGCACATAAACAGAGGTGTAGATAAATGGATAAAACTGGAAGAGGCAGGTATATCCATGACTTTAACTTTGATCCTTTTATTAGGGTGATTAACAGCCAGGCTTCTTCACCATGAAGTTACCATTGTCTCTATGTTGTTGTAATAAATGTTTTGTGATGAGATTATTTTTAAACTGTCTAAATTTCCATTTTTTATGAAATATTTAATCTATTCATTTATTGATTGATATCAAGATGGACTAATTGATTTTCATTTATTTAATGAGTACTTATCTCTTTTTACCTCTGTTTACTTCAATGAGGTTGTTCCAGATTTGATTGATGAGAACTCCTTCAAGCTGGCCTCCATGCTCTTTTGATATGTACCCATCATTTATGGGCAATTCTTTAGTCTCATCCATAATACATGTGGCAGATTTGCTTGGAACTTCGTTTGTCACAACGTGAGGTCATACACTCAACTAACAAGTGCTGGTTCCTTTCAGTGAAGGATGACATTTGGAAGTCAAGGACTATGCTTGTTGTTACTAGGTGTCATGGTTTGATTCAGGTGTCCCCACAAACAAATGAATGTGTTCTGATTGATCAATCCTCAGCTGATGGCAGTTTTGGTTTTACAACCTCGATGGAGCTGTGTTGTTGGGGGGCGGGCTTATGGGGTTTATAAGCCAGCTTCCCCTTGCCAGAGTTTGGCACACCTTCCTGCTGCTATTTCCAGTGCTGTGGTGGAGGTGATGTCCACCCTTCTGCTCATGCCATCATTTTTCCTGCCAGGATGGAGTCTCCCCTTGAGTCTGTAAGCCTGATAAACCCATTCCTCCACAAGCCACTTTTGTTTGTGTTCTTTCTGTGCAGCAACTAGAAAGCTGACTGTGACATATGGATAAAAAGATACATTTGTAATTCAATAAATTGGTCACTTAGAAAACATACCCTAATATTGTGTGTGTGTGGTATCTGGGTTTTTCTTCCTTGCTGACTTTCCATGATACATTTAAATCACAAATATTGCCCCAAGGAAGAAATTGCCTAAAATAAAATATAGAGAATAGAAGAGAAGAAGGTGATATAATGGTAGTTCTTTCAGGCAGGAAAGGAAAGAACATAAAGAGACCAAAGTGAAGAAGAAAATTTAAACAGTGACACATAGGCTATTGAGTTTTAACCTGAGAGTATGTTATGTTGGAATGTTCCAAATAGGTCTGTAAGAGCTGAGGAATATAAATATCCTGAAGGATAGCTGGGGTATCTGAAATCTACTCTAATTACATTGACATTTGACTTGTATCACATCCAACAGGGCGGGGGAGGGACATGAAGAGAAACCAATGCACAGGTGCTTGGGACTGATCCCCAACACAAGGCCACTCTTGCAGGGGAGAAAGCAGCTGCTTCTAGCTCCCAAAAGGATGAAGGCGTCAGGAGGATCCAAGGCACAGACAATGCCTGAGTTTGGAGTGAGGACTCTGAGATGCAGCAAGAGACCAGGGCACCACCTGTGCGCACTACTGGGCAGCCAGGAGAAAAACATTCACCAGCAGGGAGTTGAAGGGTTAAAGGGTAGGGAGTGCACCAAAGGCATCGCCACTACTGTGAATGTCTATGGGCTGTCACTGAGTCCAGATGCTCCCCAGAGAGCCAATGAACAAAACAGGAAAGAGAAATGGTCTGAATGACGGAGTGCTCACTCCACAGAGAATATTTATCCAAGCAAGCATTTCTTTTAAACGTAAAGACAATAATATAAACTCCTTTTCATTTTCCCCTTGGGAATAGGAACATCAGAGAATTATGGTCAATTAGAAAGACTAAAAAAAGTTTCCATTTCCCCAAACATGGGCTCTCCTATGTTCTGACAACAATATAGGTTTATTGGCATGAAAAGGAATGAGCTTGCATCAAATGGTTTTCATTATAATTATGAAATATGAAGAGTGAGGGCCCGATGACAGGCAGGGCTAAGAAAGACTTTGAGCAGCAAGAAGGTATGCAATTTTTATGTCAGGAGTATACAAAACACACAGTAGCATCTTAAACTCTCTGAAAAGCCTTATTTTGTGAAAAAGACATTTATTCCAATTTATAAACAAATTGGGACATGTTCAGGTTTGGTGGATGCCAACATGTCTACAATTTGAAGTCCGTCTTTTAAAAAAAGAACACAAACTTCTAAACCAAGTCCTCCAGTGCTAAAGGAGTCTCGTGGAAGCGGGGCAGAGAGAATGTCAGAGCGGAAGGACTGTGCAATGCTGTCTTCTGGATATGACAGGTCTGAGTCTGCCAGCATTGCATCATGGAGGAGGGAAGGGCTCATAAGCTTCCATGCCTTCTAGAGTAACTGTGAGGGTGTGTGTGGATGGAGTCATGTTCATCAGACATAACCTCCCACCCATGCTCATGAGAGTAACCCTAATTTAACTCAAAGACAAAATAAAACAAAATAAATGAAATTAGGATAGGAATTAATTGGGAAGAAGAAATGCTTTAGTTGGAAGCTGGAAAAGAGAGAGTAATTGGGGGACATGAGATCAAAACACACTGTGTACATGTAGAAATGTGTAAATTTTACTTTTTTATTTTTATTTTTTTGGTTTTTTGAGGTAGGGTCTCTCTCTAGTCCATGCTGACCTGGAATTCACTATGTAGTCTCAGGGTGGCCTTGAACTCACAGCGATCCTCCTACCTCTGCCTCCCGAGTGCTGGGATTAAAGGCGTGCGCCACCACGCCCAGATTTTTTTGTTGTTGTTGTTGGAAATGTGTAAATTTTAAATTAAAGTTAAAATTGAAAAATAAAAGTGAGCACAAAATTCTGAATACAAAATTCTGAACGGAGCTTGGCAAGGGACCCATGAGAACAACCTGAATCTATAGCTTCATTAGGTTGGCTGTAAACTTATGTCTGTCTACGTACTCAATGACTGCATTTTCTCATGGAAAGACTTTTTCTGTGGAACACTTACTACTGCCTCCAGAACAGGCTTACTTGACATCAGGCTGGGATGTGTGGCCACAGGCTCTTATGGCTCTTTCTAACTTGCCTCCCCTCCTCACCTCTCCCTGCATCATTCCAAATGGCTACTCATTGTTTTATTTGAATACCAGCCACAAAAACACACTCCATGTCTCTCCAACCTCTCTTGATGGGTATCTTTCAAGCTGAGATCTCAGTCCACATTTGAAAAAAAGAAAACCACCTTTATACTATAATCAGATACCCATGCATATTCTTATAAAGATTTTACAAAATGTTAATTTTTCTATGTACAATGCACTCTAATATTCTCATTATTCATGTATCTGTGGGTGCATGTACATGTATGTGCATGTGTGTGTGGAAATCGGAGGTTTTCTTCAGAAAAACCTTTTGCTTTTTTTCATTTTTAGAGTTTATTTAATGTTTAGGTTAGTCCTTATAAGTAGAAATAGCAAGCAACTATATATTCACACATCCTGGATAGTTTTGAAATGATTATGTGTAGAAATTGTGTTTTGTTTAGTTCTGGTTCCTTATTAGCAATTAATTTGCATTTCCATTTCCTTTTTGTTTTTCCAATTTATTTATATTTAATAAATTAGGATCACTGTATGAACAAGTCTTGTGTTGCTTTTCCCATTTCCCTCCTTCCTGACCCCAACCCTATTGAGGGCCCTCCTCACTGTGATTGCTGGAATGGTCCATGAGATGGGAGGTAATGTAGAAGCAGAAGCCAGTTGGGTGTGTGTGTGTGTGTGTGTGTGTCGTTGTGGGGGCCATAATGCACAATGCACACCCACTGTTTTATTGGAGCTGACATTCCTTGCTTTGTGGGCTCCCTCACTGTATTGTCTTTCTACTCTGCTATGATTCTGAAAATTGTTTCCAGTCCTCCAGTTGCAACTTAAATTCTATTTTTACTATGAATCTAGCCATTGAATCCTCTTGTTGTCTTGTGTTTTGTATTCATATCACTATGGGAACTATTTTATTTTGGCTTTTGATTATAGTTTATTATTTAAAATTCAACTTTTTTCACTTCATTGTAAAGCCCTTGAGTTCAGGATCAGGTCTGATTCTGACAGGGTCATTTCTAGGAATCCTTCAATATCCAGCACCCAGTATGTGGCAAATTTGTAAGTAAGAAAGAAATGATAATGCCTCAAAATCATCGTTATTAAGATTTAATGAGCAATACATTAAAAACCAAGGGTGTAAATAATGACTATTATGCATTGTTTTACAAGTGAAGTAATTGGCTTAAGGACAAAAAAATAGTAACAGGAATCACAAGGCAAACTCCAGTCATAGGCACCATGTTTTTCTGTCTTAGTCCAGTGTTTAGCTCACAAGAAACAGCAACTGATTATTATTATTATTATTGCCACTTAACAAAAGGGTATTGGATCCAAGCTGGATGGATGAATTTGGCAGAAACAGTAAATTATCTGCCATAGCCTTTGGGCCTAAGGATAATTCCATTTATCATTCTGCTATTAGTTTGCTATTTTAATCTGCTGTTTTATTTTTCTGTGTGAGTAGCTTTAACTATATGATTAAAACTCACCAGATCAGGAAAATGAATTTACTGTCTTTGGTAGTTTTAACGACCACATTAGACTAACCGCAAGACAGATTCAACTATGCACAAATTAGATATTAAGATAGATGAAAAGAAACCAATTTGACCAAAAAATGATTTTGAGACTGCATAGATCAAACTAATTTTCTTTCTCTGTGCAATTCAGTCAAAATTTCAATGCTTCAAATATGTGGTGCAATGCACTGCAGGGGTTAGCAAGAAAAATAAGCAAAGTCTCATTGCTAAGGAGTTTATAGTCAAGTGTGAGTGTCATGCGGGTCAGGTACCTGTACAGAATCCTAATAGAGGGTAGTATGAATATATTTCATGGCGCTTCAATGAGTTCTGACACCCTAAGGAAAAATGAACTTCCCCAGTGAGGGAACAATGCAGAGAAGAGGGGTGGTTCTGTTACCCCAATGAAGGCAGTGATCTCATGAATTCTAGGAAGACCTAGGACACATCATCAACAGAATGGTGGAACAACTAAATATATTGAAAAAATGTGGAGCAATGTGAATCCTTTTGTCCCTTACAAATTCATGTGGAAACTACATGAGCAGTATCAGGAGGTGATTGATTCAAGTGGGGTGTCCTTATAAAAGGGCTTGGTGGAAGGAATTCACTCCCCTCTTTTGGTCTTCTTCCATGTGAGGCCGCAATGCTCCTTGAGGAGAGGCAGTGTTTGAAATGCCATCTTGGAAGACGAGAAACCCTGACCAGATGATGACACCTGGATGTTGAGCCTCACCAGCCATCACCAGAACTGTAAGGAACAAAATTCTCTTATACATGACCCAGTCTGTCATGGCAAACCAATCTTTTTGGAAAGGGGTCAAGGTTATTAAATTGGTACAAATGAATATATATCTGAAATTTCAGGAGAGCCTTGAGGATAACACAGAAGAAAAACGAGGTGATGATTTGCACAATTGTATTCAAAGAGTGCTGATGAGTAGATAGATGTTACCCGAAGGACACCATTACCTTCCTTTCCTGGGCATCTAACTTCAACACTGCTTGACGTATATTTAATCAGAAACTTGAATAAAGATATAGAAGGCATGTTCATTAATCTTCAAATGAACTGAAACAAATATTGACAAAATCAGATTATATTTGAGCCATCATACCAAGATCAAGATCACTAGTCCTAACCTTGGTCCAAAAGCCCATAGCACCTGCAAAGACAATGAAATGTGACGTAGGAGTAGTGAGGTAAACCTCTAGTTTCAGTTAGTTGGCTGTGATAAATAAAAACTATTACATAAACAACGAAGCACTCACCACCTCTACAACCATCACCACCTCTAGCACAGTAACTTAATGAGCTTTCATCTGTGTTCATGGAAAGACTGTCTCTGGAGGGACAGGAGTGGCTCTGCTGAGTACAGTTCTGTGTGCCATGTGTATAAGCTGAAGGCTGTCTGTCCATGGGGAGAACAAGTATGTGGGTGAAGAGATTCCCTGAATGTATTCCATTCAGAGAATCTAAAAGCCCCAGAGTTGTGACTTGGGATTAAAGAAGTCTTAGAAAAAATATGATAAAAGGTTCCAACTGATCCAAGAGCTGTCATGTGAAGAAAGTAATTTAATTTCTTTCATGGAGCTTCAAACGGCCAAGTTAGACTAGTAACACTAACGACAGGAATACAGACCTCAGCTTATCAAAGCATTTTCTCAAAGCAAGAGCTGTTTGACAATGGTAACACGGCTCCTGCTGTAGAGTTTCCAATCAACCTAGTGGTGGTGGGGGGTGGTAAAAGTTCAAGCTTCTGACAAGTAGTTTAATTTAGGCATTTCTTTTTGTTTTTGGCACACCCTCCCTACCTTGTTTTTATGATTTGGCTTCATCTGTAGCTGAACAATAACAGGAAAAAAATGAAAGAGATGAAAGGGAAAGACAGAGGTAGATTCCCCCCACCCCAGTGTTAACAATGCCATCTTAAGGCAAGTACTCTCCCCACTTGAGCTACACTCTCAGCCTCTGAGTTTGGTATTTCTGATTTTTATATTGACATTTCCAAGCAGAATGTGACCTCGGTGCTTGGAAGAGAGGCTGGTGAGGCTACCATAGGTGGTAGAGTCAAGGGAGGGAAAAGAATTCCTCCAGTTGTGGAGGGAGGCAATGGAACAAAAATCTCAAGGTGTAATCTGTTATTTTCTGGCCCCTGTTTAGCCTGGTAATGGGTACCTGATGGGGGAAAGAGAGAGTGGTACTTCTAAAGACATTCCACACTGTTAGGCAGGGTAAAGGTAAAAGCAGAGTTTAGTGGAAGATAATGTGAAGAAGAGTTTGATAACCCTGGAAATGTTTTCAATACGATAAAGATCCAATAAGTAGCAAAGGGATGGTTCATGGGCCATAGTTGACTAGAGTCTGTATTGGAAAGACAGAGTTCCTCAGCAGGTGGCAGAAGTGCTCGTGAATACGGTGGCAATCAGAGATCATGAGAGTTAGAAAAACAAGTTTAAGAAGGCCAGTTTGAGTATCATGTATGCGAGAAAAGAATGAGCACTGAAGTTGATAAAGGTGCCTCTTGGCCCCTTCCCATACCACCTCTCTTACCCTCCAGTACAGCATTGTGGGGAGAAGATAGCCCACTCTGAAGCAGTAGTGTGCTCTCAGCTCTTGAGCCAATGAAACAGTGGAAAAGAAACCTGGCTTCACAGTCTCCCTTCTCTTTCAGAGTTCATATTTGCTTTTCTAATCTTGTTTGTGGAACAGAATTTAGAATAAAGCCTGAGAGTTTCTAACTTTCTGGAAAGCAGTTAGATGAGACGTCAGACACAGAGGAGGAGCTGAGAAGTGTCCCTGTCACAGGGACAGACTAAGTGAAACACATAATGCAGCATGCTTGTCACGTGCATGTAGTGTGTGTGGTGTGATTTGGTGTGGTGTGATGTGGTGTGATGAGGTGTGGTGTGGTGTGATGTGTGGTATGGTGTGGTATGGTGTGGTGTGATGTGGCGTGATGTGGTGTAGTGTGGTGTGGTGTGGTATGTTGTGGTGTGATGTGGTGTGATGAGGTGTGATGTGTTGTGGTGTGGTATGGTGTGATGTGGTGTGGTGTGTTGTGGTGTGGTATGGTGTGATGTGGTGTGGTGTGGTTTGTTGTGATGTGGTGTAATGTGGTGTAATGTGGTGTAATGTGGTGAGGTGAGGTACAATGTGGTGTGGTATGGTGTGATGAGGTGTGGTGTGGTGTGATGAGGTGTGGTGTGATGTGATGAGGTGTGGTGTGTCGTGTGTTCTACTCACTGATGCAGAGTCCCATGCATGTGCCTGTGGAGACTGCAGGAGAAGATCGGGTGTCCTCCGCCAGCCTGGATTCTCTGTTTTTCCTTGAGATGCTATTTTCATGTGAGTTCTAGTGATTCTCTGGTCTCTGTTTCTCTAGGACTGGGGACACTGATATGTGGCCACACCCAGCTGGGGGATTTGAACTCTGGTGGTCTCAGGCCCCTCAGACCGTAAACACTAAACTTCCTTTCTGCCCCCCCCCCCAATGCATCACTTTAAATAAAGAACACTTGAACCCTCTCAAACTGGAGTTTTCGGGTTTGTGGCTCCAAACGCTACTGCAGCTCAATGTTACAATGGAAAGCTGGATGAACAACTGCACCTGCCATTCTTGACCACTGATATGCAACACATCAACTTCTGGCAATTTCCACCTTTCTCTCTTTCCCATTACATGGCTGGGCTGTACAATCTTAAGTGCTGCACCTAAGACAAATTTCTATTTCAGAAGCACAGATTTTGAAGCAAGAACTCACAAGTAAATAGGATATTATCTTCTTTTCAAATCACAAGGAATTCTGTCATAGAAATGGCTGGATTTAGTAGCAAGGGGGCAATATTTATAAGGATATTTCTCTTAGAAATCTTTCTAAGCAATTTAGCATATATGTGATCTTCAAAAGGTCCTTGTGCAGCGCGACTTTGTGAAATAGCTGAAGGCATGCTAACAACCATCTGCAAATGGCATTTAAAGAGAAGTTAAATTTTCTTCTCACATTTCATTTGGACTTCAATTCCTCTTAGCCATAGGCTAGAATTTGCCTTCTCTGCTAAATAGCCGTGTTTCGCTTGTCTTCGAATCTAAAATAAGATTGCCCTCTGTAACAACTACGTGAGACAGTTATCTTAGACTTGAACACATTTTCTTTAAAATATCTTTTTTTTTTCCAATTCTTCCCATCCTTCCTATGGTTTCCAAACAGACAAGCGTCAAAGTACAGGAAGAGGATGTGAAAAGCTCCTGTCATTTGGCTTTGTCTTCAAAAGCAGTTTATGTGAATTCTCTACTCCATGCACTGGGCAGGCACCGTCGCCATAGCTCACTTGGCTCTTGGGGGAAAGAAATAGTTAATGTCACTTTGCAGAACATGGACACTACAAAGGATTGCTTCCTGTCGCTTTCACATGTTCCCTTTTCAGTGAAGGAAAAGCATTTTCTTTCCTGTGGCTGAGGCCATGGATTCCGATAGGACCCTCCATCATTCTGCGTCCACTGGCTAGCCCCAAGATGTGACACAGTAAGTCTGAGTGATATTTATCTATTTGGAAGAAATGCTACAGGATCAGTTTCTATCTAGGGGAGTTTTTTTTTTAACTAAGAAACTATTTTCAGTATTAGATTGTGTGAAAACTCATTAGACTTAAATGCGTAAGAAAATCTGTCATTTTCCTTATTCAGTCAGAGCTCTGACTGGGAAAGAGCCTAGTGAATACTGTCCCATAGAAGGTGGCTTTGTTGGTGGTTTCTTTGAATCATTCTGTGACCATGAGGAAGTCTTAAACCGCGTATGTATAAGGACCCTCGTAATATGGGTAGCAGAGGAGCAGAAAATCTGATTAGACAGGCTACCCAGATTAATCAGAAAATAACCATCCCAACTGAACACAGCCCTGCTGTTCTGGACTGATTGAGATGGACGCCCTTCCCTGAGAGTCTTTTTGTTTTGTTTTCTTCCTCACTTAAGCCCTCTCCATTCCTTCCACCCCCATCTCTTAATATCCTGGTCTTAAATTTCTAACAAGGTAGGTCTGTGATCATTGTGATTTTGTTACAAGATGTAAATACAATCCCTGTTGTGTGGCAGGACTAAAAAAGACATCTGTGTAAATAAGTTTGAATCTGTAATCTCATCCACCTCCAGCCGACAACCTTTGATAGGATTAACTGAAAGTCTAGTGCCCAGGTAAACTGGCACCACCTGAAACCTGCCTGTACTCCTGGGGGGGTTAATCAGACCATTTACAGTCAGGTTCCCAAGCATGAGAGGCCTGCTCTTTGAAGACGTGGTGGGATAGCATTCTGTGCAGATCAGGAACTATAGTTGAGCTCCGTGTCTTTCATCACTGGATCATATTTTGAAATGAACCACGTGCAAAACGATCTAGCAAAGCTGTGGACCAAGCTGACCCATGGATCAGACCATGGTCAGGGACAGGAAGACTCTATGAACTAGTCCTTACCCACTTGGCGGGGGCAGGGCTGGGCTACCAACACAGAAAGTCCTGTGGGTGCACATCCCACACCCCAGTACACGCGTCTTCTGCTGAGACAGGCAGGTAACTGGGCACTGCATTTTCTAACAATTAAGAAAACTTGAGTCATAAAAATACAATGATTTATTAGGCCTCTGTCAACATGAGGATGAGAATCAACACCATGATCCAGAAAGCCAAAGTCTCAAAAATCTATTAACTGCAATATCGAATTAACCAAGAGTTCTCAGGGTCATGAGTTACCTGGGCAACTGCCTCCCAAGGATGTAGAGACATGTTAGCTGCGGGTGTGTCTTCCATACTGCCTGCCCAGCCCCGGCCTGCAATGCACTCTGGAGAGATTGCTGTAGCTGCGGACAGGATGCTGTGGTTTAAGGGAAAGTCAAGGGCTCCAACAACTGCTCTGACTTGATTCACTGGAAGATTTTTCTAGATCATTGGTATTGATTGAATTCTTGTTGAGCTTATTCAGCTTTATGAGACCAAATAATTTTCAGGATTGCCTTTAAGAAAAAGTGTACAAAACTGGGCACATGGGTTTCTAATAAAATTAAACATATGCCTACTTTTTCACCTAGCGATTTCACTTTTAGGTGTATACCCAGAGAAAGTTAACTTATGTCCACAAACCAACCACAAGAATATCCATAGCAGTGTTAATGATAATATTTTCAAATGGCAGGAGTTTTGTTTTTTTTTTTCTTTTTCTTTCTTTCTTTTCTTTCTTTTTTTTTTTTTTTTTGAGATTGTGGGCCATCAAGTTTTTTACTGTAGAGAACAATCCTGGCTCAAATCTTTTGTTTTAGCAGAAAAATTTTCCCCTTGCTCATAGCTCAATAAATGACCATCTGCCAATTTTAGAATGTATTTACT
Organism: Zapus hudsonius; assembly: GCA_004024765.1. Taxonomy (NCBI): domain Eukaryota; kingdom Metazoa; phylum Chordata; class Mammalia; order Rodentia; family Dipodidae; genus Zapus; species Zapus hudsonius. The sequence continues at coordinate 13,903 of PVHP010021825.1, forward strand.
TCTTGAACCATTGTTTCACAAAGACATACAGACAAGAAACTACCAGTTTACCTGCTTATTATGGTTGGAATGTGAAATGTGCCCACAGGCTCATGTACTTGAACACTTGGATGTGCTGTTTGCGGACCTATGTACATACATACATACATAGGGCCTCACTGAAATCCACAGGGCTTGAGGGGTCTAGTCCAGTCCTGGTTCAGGCCCAGTTGCTCTCTGTTTTCTGATTATTGCTATAATGTAATGAGCTATCTCATTCTCCTGCCTCCAAAGCTGTCATGAACCATGAGCCAGAACCGATCTTTCCTCCCTTGAGTTGTTTCTGGCAGGCATTCTGTCACAGGAGGAAGAAAAGCAACTAACACAGAAAATTGGTACCGAGCCATAGAGTCATTATTGTGACAAGCCTGGACACATGGATCATTGGCCTTTGGAACTGGTTTGCTGCAGGAATGTGGAAGAGTTTGCAGTACTGGGCTAGTGAAGTTAGAATGCTATACGCAGAGCTTAATGGAAGATCCTGGTGTGTGTGTGTGTGTGTGTGTGTGTGTGTGTGTGTGTGTGTGTGTGTGTGTGTGTCTGCGTGTACCCCAAAAGATAAAGCCTCCAGGGTACCCTGATCTGGCAGAACTGCTTCAGGACTTGTTTTCCCAGGTTCAGCCACCCAGGCAGTCCAAAGCCATCGTGGCCAAGGTCCAAAGAGGTTCCGTCTTCTCTGGCAGCAGAACTTGGCCTTCTTGTTCACACAGTAATGGTTTCGTAGGCCTGTCACATGCAAGAGTTACAGAGTCCTGACTCCAGAGAGCTGCTGAGGCCTGGCAGCATGCAGCCGAGTCAGAATCCCTGTGTGTTGCTCCTGACTGGGCTGTGCATGAAGCTGAGAAGGTGAAGTCCAGATGGAGATGGAGACCCCAGGGTACTCTAGGGTACAGGAGATGACATCTGACCAAAGCTGGAGGAGCTGGCCCAAGAGAGAGGCAGCATGGGCTGTGGATAGCAGGGATATAGGTTAGAGCTGGCTAAGCCTGTTGGAACCTCATTGATACCACATGAGCCCCAGATGCAGATCTGCAGGGCTGGTATTTGCCCTGCTAGGTTCCTGTCTTGCTTTGTGTTATCTTTCTTTGCAACCTTCCTACGCCTCCCTTCTGCAATGGGAATGTTTATTCTGTGCTATGGCATGTTAGAAGTGTGTAACCTTTTTTTTTTTAATTTACACAGACTCATAGCTAGGAGTTTGCCTTGAGTCTCAGATGTGAATTTGGAATTTTGAACAGTATTGGGGCTGTTGAAACAAATCATGGGGACTTGCCATGAGGGGTAAAATGGGTGCTGGGCTTCAAATGTAAAATGTCCTCAACAAACGTGTGTTTGAACACTTTGTACTCAGCTGATAGAGGAAGCTTTTGGAAACAGGGTCTAGTGGAGAGGTATAAGGACATAGGGGTGGAGCTTGAGTTTCAGCTCATTCTCTCTTTAATTCCCTACTATCTATAATGTAACCAGTTGCTTCACATCCCATTGCCACAGCTGGGAGCCACTGCTGACACCATGCCTTCCTTACAATGCATCATATTGCTCCTGTTTGTTGTCAGGCTTTTTCTATTCACAAAGTCTTCTAGAATGAAAGAGAATGAGAGTAAAGATGGTGAAAACGCACATGCAAGAGGAATCCTAACAGAGAGGGATCTCTGTTCCTGAATGAATTGTGAATTATTTGTGGGGTTAACACAACAGCTCTGCTCACTGTGATTACAGAGAATTGATAGAGGTTGAAAGATTATCAATGCAGCAAATACTTAATAATCTAATAACTAAATAACTCAATCATTGCACCATGATAATTAAGTGCATCAGGAACTACAATGTGTGGCTGCTTAAGAGTTGACCTGTACATAGAAGGCAGGACAGGATGAAATCTTTCAGAGAGTGAGATGTTAAACAATGATACCTTTTGAGGATCTGCAAATGGATTTGAAAATGGCAAACACATTTAAGTATAAGCAAGTAAAAAGTAATGGCCCTATGGGGGAGTACCTCCAAGGACTTGGGAGCCCTAAATATCTAGTCCTCCTTTATGGAACGAGTCTAATAACAACTGCTGACAACACCTAAAAAAGAGGGATGATTAGAACAAAAAGACAGCAGAAAGCAGCCCATCATTCACAGGAATGGGAATGAAAGAAAGAGCTATTTTATTTTGCATCAAAATTTCTGGATAACTGTGGGGAATGCTGGCAGCCTATCCTTGAGAAAAGACAGTGTGGGGCAAGACAGGAGAGGCAGATGAACTCAGAGAGAGAGAGAGAGAGAGAGAGAGAGAGAGAGAGAGAGAGAGAGGCAGCTCTGTGAAAACACTGTGCCAAAGTTTAATATTTCACTTGTGCATCATTAATGTCTTTTAAATATTAAATACATATATCAAAATTCTATGTTGTATCTAAAATAGATTTGGTCACCCAGTGATGGAAGTTGTGATTTAAAAGAGACAGAACATGACGAAATGAGAAGGATTGAGTAAGAGCATAGACAATGTATCACTGGTGAGTTTTTAAGGGCAGCAGGGGGTGTTTGAGGGTTGTCTTTTGAGATTGTTGTTAACACGTCATGTAATGGAAAAGTTCTCCAAACTATGCCTTTCTACTAGTTATTCTTTGATGTCAGAAAGAGGAGACTGAGTGAGTAATCTGTATACTCTTTTTTAAATTTATTTTTTTGTTACAGATGGGCTTTTTAAGCAAAACTAGCCAAAGAGGCAAGTATCTGTTCCTGTCCTCAGCACCCCTGGGCTGAGCCTGTCAGCTGAGCTGCTGAGGAGTGGGTGCCCCACAATGGGTGGTGGCTGTCTAGATGGATCATAAATAATGGAGCAGTGGGAACACCTGTGTCTCCCCAGACACAGCCGAAGGAATAATTGAGATGGAGTTTCTTTGGCCTGAAGTGGTGAGGGTGGCGATTCATTAATGTGCAGTTAGGTTGAAAAAGCGCTCGCTCACTCTGGCTGCTAAGTCTGCCTGGAGTAGATGGCCAAGTGGATAAGGGTGAGGACGGAAAAGAGTGATGGGCTTTCCTGGAGCCATGCTCAGTATACCAACTAGACAGCCAGCCCCTCCGGTCTCCTATAAGCAGAAAAGAGTCAGAGGAAGTCTGCATGCCATCCTGGAGAGGCCAGGGTGAGAAGAGAAGAAAGGAACCACCCAGCTCTGGTGACATCCTTTGAAATCGGGTTTCCGTTCTGAGATTTTACTCTTTGATCTCTCAATTGAAAGGTCTGGGCCCTGGGAAACGCAAATCCCTTGTGCTGGGGTATCCTGCATTGATCCGGGACAATGGAATCAGAAGTGACTATCAGCATGCCGGCTGCCAGCCTTCCTGGCACGAGAAAGCTGTCTCGCTCGGGCATAGGGCTGCCAGCAAGGACGCTGCAACCTATGGACAATGTGGGCATTTCCTCCTGGGCTGTTCTATTCACTCTTCACAAGTAACTCTGTCTACCCGCTTCTCCTTCCCTCCTCTCTCTTCTGCCCTTCTTTTCTCTATTCTTGTTCTGCCCAACACATTCTTTTGTCTACAAAATATAGCCACACATTTCTTTTTTCTTTTCTTTTTTTTTTTTTTTTTACCCTGGGTGCCACCACAGACAACCAAGAGAATGCATGTCAGCGTGATGAAGTGTCAGGCACAGCAGAGTAAATCACTCCAGAAATGAAGAAAAACATTTCCCCAATGCAGAGTCCAGGAATATCTGCAAGTAACAATTTACTTCAATTAGCAAATATTTGAGTAAAGAGAAGGAGAGAGACATGATGCAGAACCTGCTCTTTTTAAAGGTTTCAGCTGGCAGAGGGTAATTTGGCAGTCACTGGCTTACCATGGAAGGTTGCTCATGGCTGGCTCACCCTTGTGTCAGGAGCCTAAATGTGACCCCAGGTCTGCCTCTGCTGGGTGCTCACTGTTCCGGTGCAGAACTCTGCAGTTAGCACAGGGTTTGGGTACAGGCATTTCACACACATGCACCTCTCACTGGTCTTCAGGCTTTTTGAGGTGTCAGGAGGCCTCTGCTGACCGAATGCACATCCTGGCAGCTTGGTACACAGCTCCCAACACAGTGAAGACAAGACCAATGTATGGCTCCTAGCCTTATGCTCTGCAAAATGTGGGCCAGGCTTGGTGGTCTGAGAGATCAGCTACTGTCTTTGGATCGACCCTAGGACCCTCACTTGTGGTGGGTGGGTGTTGTAGTCAGCCACACGCCGCTGGGATGAATCTTCAAACCAGGCACCGTTTATGGGAGGAAACAATTTATTCAAGCTACAGATCTAGGGGAAGTCCCATAAAAGTGAAAGAGACTGGTCCTCTTTCACAGGTCCAAGCAGAGAGAGAAACCCACATCACCACACACAGAACAGCAAACAGTCAGGAGGGGATGGGGGGTGCACCAAGGAGAGAATTTCTTCCCCTTTATATAGGCTTAGGGTGGGGTCTTGCAACCCTTCTCCAGACTTATGGCTTCCCGAGTCTCTGGAATTTCCTTCCTGCACTGCCCACACAGGAAAGGATGTTTACTTCTTGCTTCTTTGAGCTTCTTTACATCCTGCTCCCTACTGAGAGGCTGCCTTTCAGTAAACATCCTCAGAGACCTACCCAATATAGTTAAAAAGATCAAGTTGACAACAAAACCTAACCATCACAGTGGGCTTTAGTGGAAACCTCACATGAGTTCATAGATCATTATTGAATCCAGTTACCTTTAGATCCTCCCTTGTGTTGATCTTCATGGAACCTCTGATCACCTATTTACAGTTCTATTTGCCCTGCCTGCCCCAGGCCATGACTCCTAAATTCTCTGTCCTTTGCTTTCCTCTGCAGCCCCCATCTCCTTCGAATGTTCAGTAATTTCTTAATCCTGTTTATCAGGTACTGTTTGTCCCTCTAAAATCGAAGCTCCCGTATGCTCCTGCAACAGTAGGTGCTGAATGAATGTGTGTTGAATGAATATGAATGTTTACTACCTTGAATGGATATTCTTGGAACACTAGTCAGGAGATATAAACTGCAGCCTGAGGTTTTTGTTTTCTTTTAATCTGTGTCCTTTGGAAGACAAAGTCATAATGAGGTGCCTCTGGCCATGGAACCTGAGAAGAACGTCAAATAGGCAGAGTTCAGGAGATCATTTTTCATATATTCACTTTTTCCTATATTATTTATTGACATTTTAAAGAAAATTATTTATTTATTTTAAAAAAATATTTTATTTATTTGCAAGCAGAGAGAGAGAATGGGCATGCCATGGCCTCCTGCCACTGCAAAGGAACTCCAGATGCATGTGCCACTTTGTGCATCTGACTTTACATGGGTACTGGAGACTCAAACCTGGGCCATCAGGCATCGAAAGCAAGTGCCTTTAACCACTGAGCCATCTCTCCAGCCCCTATTTATTTATTTATTTTTATTTATTTATTTATTTTTTTGCAAGCAGAGTTAGACTGACATAGAGAATGGGCATGCCAGGACCTCCAGTTGCTACTACAAACAAACTACAGATGCATAGGCCACTGTGCATCTGGCTTTCCAAGGGTACTGGGGAATCAAACCCAGGTTGTTAGGCTTTGCAGGCAAATGCCTTAACCACTGAGCAAGCTCTCCAGCCCTTTATTGAAGCTCTATAAACTAAATTTTAAGAAAGGAATCCTACTGCTTTTAATAAAACATATCTAAAATGCACTGAGGGGGCTGGGGACATGGATCTTTGGGTGAAGCATTTGCTGCACAAATGTGATGGCCTGTGTGTGAATCCCCAGAAGCCACATGAAACCAGCTGCAGTAGTGAGCATCTGCAATCAGAGCCCTCCTATAACATGAGAGGTGGAGACAGGAGGATCCTGAAACCCTGCAGACATGACAGCCTGGCACACACTCAGTGAACAAGGGGACTCTGCTTCAAACACAGTAGAAGGCAAGGAACAAAACTTGGGCTTGTCTTCTGATCCCTACTTGCACACTGTGGCACATACACTTCCACCCTCACTGTCACAAACACACCTACGCACACTTAACATCATACACACAGCAATGGCAATTATAAAGAAGCACTGATGTATGACAAAAGACACATCTTTTTTGTATTTGAGAGATAGAAGAAATTTCATTATATTTCCCATACTTGAAATCCTATATAAACATAGAATGAGTTCTTGTCTAATGTTTACCAAGGACCAAAAGAGTTTTTCCAAGCTTTGTCCTCTCTACCCATGTGTGTCCCTAGACCTGCACCAATGAAGGTAGCGTTAAGGCACCTCTGAGACTATGCCTTTACCATTGTAATTTCTCACCTTTTCTAGAGTGCTGCAAACCCAAAAGAAAGCTAGATTTGACCTTCACTTCCTGTCTTTGGTATGGTGACATGGATGGACAGAGCGTCCAAGAGGGGTGAAGCAGCTCCAGTGTGTGGACACCCCATCCTGCAGATGATTACGCTGGAACAGCTGGCTGCGGGCCCAGCACTGGATTATCTGGCTGAAGAACAGAGTGAGAGCACAAGTCATTGAAATACACTCTATTTCTTGAACTTCATCTCAACCAATACTTTCACCATCTTCCTGTAATCAGTCTTCTACCATTGCTACTAGCACGAGGTAAAGCGAATGAAATTAAGTTTCAGCTCATTTCTCTGCTGCCATGCCAACTGGAAGCACTAATAAGAGATGATCTATCTAACATGTGGTCAGCAGAGAAGAGGAGAGAGAGTTAAAGGACAGTCCAATCCCAAATATCACTCCCCAGTTATGGCCTCTCCAAAGTAAGGCATCATTAATGCCCCATTCATTGAAAAACACATGTGCCATGAAAGGTACAATTTGCTGATTAACTTTGGGAAAAGTTTGGTAAAGCAACCTAGATATTATCCACAGAATATATTTTTATATGAATGTATCTTTATTATCTATATGTATATACACTGAATGAGCAAATAATGACTTGATATCCCCACTTCCCCAATTCCCCTGTTCCATGTCCCCAATCAGCTGGGTATCCTCCTCCTGGGCAAACTGGATCAGTCCATGGGGTAGGGGGTTATGGATAGCCTAGGAGTCAACCCGGTTCCACCCCCCTTTGTATGTTGTTACTGAGGGGGGCCATGTCTCTGTATATTCTCCTCCACCATGGCTCTTACAATCTTTCTTCCCCCTCTTCCGCTCAGTTCCCTGAGTCATGGTGGGTGAGTATTAAGGCTGCTTTTCTGTTGAGGTCTTAGGGGGAATCTCTGTACTTTTGCTTTAAGTTGTGTTGAAGATCGTTGATGTCTCTCTTGCTGGCTTATCCTGGGTTGATCAGTTGGCTGTGGTTATAGGTCTCTTGCTTATCCCATCACTGCCTGCAGGTTTCCATGTGGACCCTTCATGGTAGGTCTGGGGTGGCTCATCTCTTGCCAGGATGTCAGCTGTTGGTCTACCCACAGACTATTTTGAGCTATATACACACAAACAGAAAGATACTTAAGTATTTTTTTGAGCCATTACCAGAGTCTAGAAGTACATTTCAGCACCATCTTCTCTCCCATGTAACCTAGGGCTGTGGTTCTTGATGAATGCCTTGTTGTCTTCCTGGAAGACTTCGATCATATCATTTAGCAGTGCTGTAGGATGACTCTGGCGTGGTTTAGCTCTGGAACTATCCGTTAAAAGATGAATAAAAAGTCAACAACATTATCCACATCATTACTTAATGTACTAAAAAGTGATTAAATACAGCTAGCTTTCAAATGCATGTAAAATAGATCTAGCTGAAAGTATCAATTTTCATAATGTTTATGTTCTGCTTGGATTGAGTTACCTTAAATAGCAGAAAATCATCATCTTTCTCACCTATAGCCATCAACATTGAAGTCATTATTGGATTATGATAATTTTGCAAAAAAAATGGTTGGATGCTGCTATAATTCACACTGCTAATATAATAATGCTTCTAACTGATAAACTCAAGTTAGATCAGCAGATAGAAATCCGAGTGTGAACTCTGGGCCGCTAGAGGAGGGACTGCGGTATGTGAGGGAGAAAGATGAACTTATTATTACAGAAATTTAAAAATTGACATGCTTTTGTGTTCACAGAAGATTTGGTGAATCAAATGGTGGTGTTTGCCTTCTCAGTTTAAGAAACTACCAGAAATCACAAAACTTTTCAGCTCATTTTCACATTCCTGGCCTTCTTTGGGTGGAGGTTGTTGGAGGAGAGGGACCAAGGAACTGTAAGATTGGAAATTTTCCCTTGAGAATGCCATTCAGGTGGTTGAGTCATGGCTTGTTTCTAACATTTCTTGGAAGGCCACCAAGTTTCAGGTCCCTAATTACCATATGGGGCTCCTTTTAATTTTTACAAACTGTGCTCAACAACAGCTGTCATTGGTCACACCTTCTCATTGGAAGGTTTTGTCCAGATTTGAGTTTTAACTTAATCTATTTATGCAATTTTTGCCATGAATTATGTTGCAGGCTGACAGCTGCTATTTTTCTGCTTTTATCTTTATTAACCTCAAAGCATCAACCAAACCATTTATCCTGGCTGCTTGCACTTCCTGCCAAAGCATTTCACTAAGTACTTTCCTTGTTTCCATGACACCTGCTTGTCCTGATCTTCCCTCTGTTTCTAACCAACATGCATCTATATCTATCTATCTATCTATCTATCTATCTATCTATCTATCTATTATCTATCTATCATATATCTAATCTATCTATCCTTCTATCTATCTATCCATCTATCATATATCTATCCATCTATCTATTATCTATCTACCTATCATCTATCATCTCTCTATATATTTATCTATCCATCATCTATCTATCTATAATCTATCTACCCATCTATCTATCATCTATCTAACCTATCGTCTATCTATCTATCCATCTATCTACTCTATCATCTATCTATCCATCTATCTATTATCTATCTATCCATCTATCTATCATCTATCTATCCATCTATCTATTATCTATCTATATATCTATCTACCTATCATCTGTCTATCCATCTATCTAATCTATTTATCTATCTATCTATCTGTCTGTCTGTCTGTCTGTATATCATCTATTTCATGTCATATATCATATCTATATATTTATTTTTCCACCTATCTATCATCTATCTCTATCTATCTATCTGTATATCATCTATTTCATCTGTCATATATCATATATATATTTATTTTTCTACCTACCTATCATCTATCATCTATCTATATCATCTGTCATCTATCTATCTATCATCTATCTCCCTAATTAATCTCTTTCACTTCACTGCATTCACAACCAGCTCTATGATGATATCTAAATGACCATCATCATCTTCAGCTCAGGCCTCTCAGCTGACAAAAGTAATCTATGTACAACATACTTTAAATTCTGAGAAACACATTTTTCCATTTCTACCCAACAATGAATTTTTTTAATACATTCAAAAATTCATTCAGGGAAAAAAAACCTAAAAAGATAAAAATCAAAGGCAGGCAAGGATCCATATTGCATAGCATATGCTCTCCTCTCCAACCAAAGTAAACCCCCACTGTTCTCATGCTGTATCTGAAATCCTTCTCAACTCTCTGCAGCCACCATCACCATCCTAGTTCAAGTAAGCCTCCCTCACCAGGACTGTTTTGCTTGAGTCCCTTCCAAGTTCGAGTGATAGGCTAAACCTAAAAATCTGATTATGATCCTCCTTATTTAACAGCTCTATATTACTTTTAGGGTTTAATCCTACATCCTAAATTTCTTTTTGTTTTCTTTATCTTTATTGCCCCAAATTAGATACAATGATTGAGTAAATATTGTGCTTATATACCCATTTCCCTTCCCCCAATCCCCAATCCCCAATCCCCTGGGTATCCTCCTTGGTGGGCACACTGGATCAATCCAGGTGGCAAGGGGTTATGGATAGCACAGGAGGCAACAAGGTTGCTCCCTGTCACAATCAGCCACACGCTGCTGGAATGAATCTCCAAACCAGGCACAGTTTATGGGAGGAAAGGATTTATTTGTAGCTATAGATACAGGGGAATTTCCAGAATGCAAAAGAGGCTGCTCCCCTTTCACAGGTCCACACAGAGAAAAAACCCACCACCTACACCACACACACACTAGCAAACAGGCAGGAGGGCCAAAGAGAATTACTTTCCCTTTATATAGGCTTAGGGTGGGGTCTTGCAACCCTTCCCCAGACTTAATGGCTTCCTGAGTCTCTGGAATTTCCTTCCTGCACTTCCCACACAGGAAAGGATGTTTACTTCTAGCTCCTTTGAGCTTCTTTACATCTTTCCCCTTGCAGTGAGGCTGCCTTCCTGTAAACATCCTCAGAGACCATCCAAGATTACTTGAAAGGTCAAGTTGACAACAAAACTTAACTATCACACCCCCCTTTATGAATTGTAGCTAAGGGGGGTAACGTCTCTGGGTAATCTCTCCCACCATGGCTCTTACACCAAAGGCTGATAACTCAGCAAGAGATAAACTACCCAGGCCTTTTGTGTAGGCCCCAAGTGAAACATTTGAGACAGTGGTGGGCCAAGAAAGAGTCCTATAACCACAGCCCATCAGTCAACCCAGGTTAAGTCAGTGAGACAGACACCAATGACTTCCAACACATCTTAAAATAGACAGACACACAGAGACTCTTAAGGTCACAACAACAATGAACAGACTTAAACCCTAAAATTCTAATTCTACCCTTAAAATTTATATCAGCTCACCTCTTGGGACTCGTCCTGGTGTCTTGGATTTCCCCCTAACGTTCTTCAGGGTCCCGCCATGGTGTCTGCTCTGTCAGTCCATACACTTCCCAAGCCTTTTCCAAATAGTTTTTCTTTGTGAAATCTTTTGTCCCTTGATGGCTTCCTATAACATTTTGTCAAAGTATTATCTTGACTTGGACCTCTTCTCTTTTCACTCAGAGTTTTACCACTTTTCCACAATCATTTCTATGGAGATAATACTCAAAGCTCTCTTCTGTAAAGCTTCAGATGAACATTACCCATATTAGATAAATCCAAGTTTCACAGATGCTTAACTTTGGTATGTTCTAATCCTCCTCCTAACTTTGTCCCTCCTGCATGCATGATGTGCTGGTAATACTCAAAGAAGTCCAGAAATAACTTATATTTTAAAAATAACATCATCAAAATATAATATACATGTCATAACATTCATCAGGTTTAAGTTTACTATTCAGTGGATTTTGGCACATTCACAGAACTTTGTAACCAGCACCACTACTTAATTTTATATTATTATCTCTAGGAAATTCATTCACAGCCACCTCTCATTCTTCCCTCCCTGTAATTCCTGGAAGCCAAATGTGGTGGTTTGAATCAGGTGTTCCCCATAAACTCCTGTGTTTTGGATGCTTGGTCCTCATCTGGTGGCAATTGGGTAGGTAGAGCCTTGCTGGAGGAGGTGTAGTATGGTAAGTGATAATATTTTGATCTCCAACTACTCTAGGATAACAGCAGATATATTTGTAAAATCTTGACTGAATAATTGTAATTGCAGCCCAAGCTACAACCAGTTTGACATTATTAATCCTTTCTGGTACTTCTACAAGCATACCCACTTATACCAGAAGTCTTAGAACAATGTCCAAGTTCTAGAAAATGCACATAGTCGGTGTTCAATATCTTGTGAATGAAAAATGTGTGAGGAATTATTTATTTTCATATCCCTTTCTCTTATATTTGTCGAATTCATTCAACACCATTATTGATCTGTGAAGCCCCGGAGAAGCAGGGCTGTGTGTCTCTGACATTTTTGAATCCTCATCAGGTAAAACAATACCTGACACGTACTAGGTTTGTAATAAACACTTGTTGAGTGAATGGAAGAAAACCAATGCTAACCAAACAGCACCATTTCTTGGGGCATGATCTGAACTCCTTCGCTGGCTTGGCTTTGAGAACACTTCCTTACCTAAAATACCATTGCCTTCTCTTCAAACACACCCATTTTAGATACCCATTTTTCTATTATCCCTTCCCCAAATTCAACAAGAAACAGTGTCACTTAGGATGCTGGTAGCTCTTTATTATTGTCTCTGTCTCATGACAAATCTTCTCCCGCCTTCCCATTGAGACATCTTTCAGCTCCTTTTATCCAACACATCCCTTCCTGGCACTTCCCTCAATTATGAGGTACATAAAAGGACAGAACATATATTATTACTTCTAGAAGAATGTTTTGCACATAAGTAGGTACCCAAGGTATGAATCAGGAAATACTATACTAAAGTTTAATTGATGTTTTGAGCTGAAAAGATATAGTTAAACTGGTTTTCACTGCCTTGATTTCTACCACTTCAGCTCATGGCACCATTGAGCCACATCTGGTGGGACTATTTGAGTCCTTCCCTTTCCTCACCCATGGATCCCTTCTATTAGCAAATTCACAAATTCTATTGTTTATAACTCCAGGGTAGACCCTGCGCTCGTTTTGTTCCCTCTTGTCTATCACTCTCATGTAAGCTGCCCTTATCTGCCGCTTCCACCACAAACTGTAGCTGGTCTCTTTACTCTCATTTTTATGTATCTTTATAGGATTGATTTTGTGTGCTCACATTATTAGTTATGCTAAATTTCTACATTAAAATGCAGAGTAGATTTATGACTTCCTATTGCACTTAGACTAAATCTAACTTGCTTATGTGTGTCTGGTCCTGCTTGGCTCTAAGTTCTCATACTCTGCCATTCTCCTCTTCTCACCAGGTGGGAATTATATTTTATTTCCTTCTGCTACTAAAAACTGAGTAACTTTGGGCAAATATCCTTACATTTGGATTTCAATCACTTCTCCATAAAAGGAATGGGTAAGACTAACTGGTCATGAATGCCCCCTTTTTCTTCAGAGTTCTTGAAGTTACCAGTCTCAGTAGCCAAGATGGCTCATTTGTAGGAATGATTTTTAAAACCACCAGACAATGAAAGAAACTGTGTTGATGAAACAGTCCTGTAATATTTATTGTGCTCAAACAGATACATCTTCAGACATGAGAAATATGAAAGCTTGTACATTCATAAAGTATGTAAGTAGCTATGTTATTCTTTCTTTTTAATAAAGGCAGATTTCACAGTCCCCAAAGTGACTGCTGCTTGTTCTTATGTGCTGCATTGATTTATAATCTTCACAAATTGCTTTACTGGGAAATGCTTATAGTTTTTTCTTTGATTAATCTTTTTGTCGAGTGCGAAATGTATTAGTTTCCTATTGCTGCTGTAACAATAGAAACATGCCGAGAGATTATTTTTTCCAAAGAGGCATACAGAAATGCCTACTCATTACAGATAGGGCTCTGTCAGACCAAAGAAACAGTTACACCCAGTTCAGCTTGATAGACCAATGAGTTTATTGGGGTAAGTTATAGAAGCATGGGCGACTTGGACAGATGCATCATCCCTGGAGTCTTGGTCAGCTTAGAGGCGGGGACTGGACAGAAGGGTCTCCTCCCCCAGCAATTGTTTACCACTTATATGCTTATAAGGAGGGGAGGGGCCTCATGAGCTTTTAGAAATGTGTAAAGTGATGCTGGCGAGGATGTGGGGGGGGGAAGGAACCCTCATTCACTGCTGGTGGGACTGCAAACTTGCTCAACCACTATGGAAAGCACTGTGGAGACTCCTGAACAGAATGGACATAGAGCTACCAATGGACCCAGCTATTCCTCTACTAGGGCATCTACCTGAGAGATGTCACACCTCACCACAGAGACATTTGTGAAACAATGTTTATAGTAGCTCAGTTCATAATAGCCAAGAATTGGAATCAACCCAAATACATGGATGAATGGATATCAAAGTTGTGGTACATTTACATGATGGAATTTTACTCAGCAGAAAGGAAAAATGACATATCAAAATTTAGAGAAAAATGGTCTGACTTGGAGCAGATCTTACTAAGTGAACTCTCAAAAGAACAAAGAGTCAAATGCTACATATTCTCCCTCAAATGTGGTTCCTAACCAGGTTAACCGTAAACTCTACGCAAACCAGTCTGGAGAAGTGAGAGTTTGTGAAAAAGGGGTAAAGGATGGGGGCAAGAGGGGGAGACTTAATCATTAAGCTAAACCAATAATGATTTGAAATCATAAAACCCTCACTTGCGTACTGTAACCTACTGAGCAAGAAGTGGGCATCGTCTGGCAAGAGGGGCTGTGAATAGAAGGGGAGAGAGTCTAAGCCCGTGAAAAATTGACCAGTCCTTTAACTTCTGGTCCCAGTCACTCTCTCCTTCTTCCCTCAATGAGCTGTTGACCAAAGTGACCCATGAGTTTCCAAAAACAAGACAGGATTCTGTCAAAGCTCTTGAATGCCCATCCCAGGACTGAGGTAAGATCCTCTTGCTAAAGAAACCACAGAAAGCCATCTGTCAGCATTGAGAGACCCTGTGAGGTCCAGAATAGTAACCAGCCCCCAGATGGTAGTCAGTGCAGTGCTGGAAGGCACTGCATAAGCTGCCAGGGGAAACTGGTCAACGACAGCTGGAGTAAACAGAGGCCACTGATATAAAACACAGTCGGCTGCCATGAGTAGGCTGAACACACTTCCTACTGGGAGAGAACAGCAAACCAAGACATGAACACTTGTGTAATGGAGGAGCCAAAGCCTAGGGGAGAGGTAATCAACAGCTTTTAATTTGGCCAAGTAATCCACTCAGTGACAAGGAGCCCTTAATTGGAATTGGGACTCAGGGTGAAATACATTGGGAACCAAAATCTTGGGCCCCAAAGAGAAATTCACTTTATAAGTGATTTATAAAGAAGCTACTGACAATAGAATATAGCTAATTCAGAAATGTGTATTTCAGTTAACTTATACTGATCTCACTCTCCGATGGAGATTCTATTTGTATTTTTCAGAAGGCAGTGAGAGAGCTGTGGCTCTTTCAACCCTACCAATGAGCCACAGGCTGATAGCTGACATCTGGGCAAGAGATGAGTCACACCAGACCTGCCATGGAGGATCCACATGGAATCCCACAGAGAGTGATGGGATAAGCAAGAGACCTATAACCACAGCCAATCAGTCAACCCAGGATGAGCCAGCGAGACAGATATAAACGATTTTCAACACAACCTAAAGCAGAAGTACAGAG
>PVHP010021826.1:0-29038 GCA_004024765.1 Zapus hudsonius
GACCCCCTCACTAAGTGGAAAATTGGCCGAATTGAAAGCTGTTGATTGTCTCCCCCAGGCCCAGGCTCCTCCATTACACAAGTGCTCCTTTCTTGGTTCGCTGCTCACTCCTACTGGGAGGTGTGGTCAGCCTACTCATAACCACCGATTGTGTTTCCTGTCAGTGGTCTCTGTTTACTCCAGCTGTCGTTGATCATTTAGGTATGACTTTCATTGTTGAATGACCACCGCTGGATGGACCTTCTTTCTTAGCTCTGGTTTACCTTGCTTGACTGGGGTCATCACCACGTCACCCACACCAGCAGCAGGAAGTCCCTGGATCCCCTTCTGTATTAGTCAGGGTTCTCTAGAGGAAACAGAGTTGACAGAATGGATTGTAGTAAAAGGGAATTTATTGGGGTAACTTACGACAGTCCAAAAATAGCAGTCTGCAGGCCCACAGGTAAAAGAACCAGTAGCTGTTCAGTCCATGTGGCTGGAGGCCTCTGCAGTCCCAATCCAACCCAGAAGGCCTGATGGCTCCCTTGGGAGCAGCTGCTCTTCAAGTCCACAATGTGAGGCCGAGGAAACTGGGTTCTGATGTCCAGGAAGGGTAAGAGAGCAGGATGCGAGTGCAAGTCATGAACAAGCACCAGCAGCCAACAAGCAGGGAGGAGAGGAGAGAATTTCTTCCCTTTTATATAGCCTTAGGGTGGGGTCTTGCAACCCTTCCCCAGACTTAATGGCTTCCAGAGTCTCTGGAATTTCCTTCCTGCACTTCCCACACAGGAAAGGATGTTTAGTTCTTGCTTCTTTGAACTTCTTTACATCCTGCCCCTTACTGAGAGGCTGCCTTCCTATAAACATCCTGAGAGACCTACCCAAGATAATTAAAAAGATCAAGTTGACAACAAAACCTAACCATCACACCTTCACAGAGATAATATACAGATTTTGGCTCTGGTGCTGTCCGCACAGTTGATCACAGCTCCTACCTACCAGAAGACCCAGGGAAATCCAGAATTTCGCACTGGAGGACCCACCACATCTTTGCTTCGACATCTTAAATGCCCAGAAAGAGTCCTGATTTATGTTTTTATAAGGTACTATGTTGTCTTTCTTTAAAGCTAGGAAAATTTAAATGTAAGAAATACAGAATACAAAAAAAAATAAGAAGAAAAAGTTGGAAAGCTAAATTGGACTTCTTTCTCTCTAACTTCATCCAACAAAATCCCAATTATATAGAGATTGCTCATCAGTATCTTATGATGCTGGAGGTGGGGGAGGGGCATGGGGAATAACTTGTTCTGTGGTTGACAACCTGGGACAGTAACTAATAAGTTACTTTTCTCATCTCTGTGACAAAATGCCTAACAGAGGCAGCCTAGTGGAAGACGGATTTTCTTGGCTCATGGTTTACGAACACACAGTCCATCATGGTGAGAAAGACAAGGCAGAGATCATAGCACCAGGATCCTTCACTGGGACTCCCATCTCCACACACCAGAAGCAGAAGCTGGACACAGGACAGGGCCAAGGTCCCACCTCCCAGCAGCCCACCACCTCCAGTGCCTTCCAAAGTTTCCACAACCTCCACACACAGCACCATTAGCTGAGCCCCAACTATTCAAATACATGAGACTTCAGGGAGACATTTTCACATCTAAGCCAGACACAGTGCCTGTGCCCTTTCAAGAACTCTGACAATAAATATCACTGACTGAAATAAGTGGAGAGAGCTCGGTGTCTACAGAGAAAGGCTGTTTTACTTGACTTGAGCAACCGAGATGAAGAGACTGAACTGTGACCAAACAGTGACACCCCTGAGTGTAATTAACACTGCTCTGTAGTTAGCATATGAAGGGTTGGCCTACCCATAGGCACTCCTAGAGTGCTTTTACTGGAGCCCCTAAAATCAATCCCTGCCCTTAAGGGGCTTCAGTGAATCTGCAGGGCCATCTATACCTAAACCAGCTGCTGTCACCAACAGTCCTATAGGAGACACAGTCACGGTTCTAACCTCACCTGCTTTTAGTTCTGTGACCTTTGGCTTCTCGCCCCGCTGAACTGTCAAAGCAGTATATCTCAATATAATAATATAGGATTGTGTGAAATGCCTAATCTCGCTGGACTCCTAAGAGTAAATTCTCTGAGAACAAGTGGCAATTGAGTGCTCAGCCCTGAGACATCTACATCACCCCCTCCAGGGCTCAGGGAATATTGCAGGAGAGGTGGTAGAAAGAGTGTAAGAGAAATGGGGTGAAGAGGAGTGTTCTGGGTATGACATGGCTGCCCACGGTATTGGGCCCTTCAACATGCTGTGTGGATGGTGACAGAGAACAAGAAGGAAAAAAGGCGTCAAGATAGAAGAGGTACTAGTTGGAAAGGCAGGGTTCAGTGGAAGGGGGATGGGCAAAGGAAAGTGATCAGAGTTGATTATAAATAAAATACATTATTTTACATAGATGAAAATTGCCAACAAAAGTATTTTTTTAGTTATCCATAATGAGTTACATTATTTAATGGGCAGACAATAAGTTGTTATCCCCTATCCCCCAATGCCCCTCTTCCCCATCCCCAATCGGCTGGATGTCCTCCTCCTCGGGTAGTCTCAGAAACCCTCGCTCTCTAAAGGCTAGCTCGAGAGACCCTCCACTAAACATGGCCAGCAGGGCCCTTCAGCCGAGAAGTGTTCGTTGTCAGCCTGTTGAGATCAGAAGGACTTGCAAGGACTCCTTTCCTGAGGGCTGCCAAGCTTAGCTGTATCCATGTGGACGCATCCTGAGTTCAGAAGGTTTTCCTGCAGGTTCACGAGGGGTCCCACACAGGAGGAATCAAGACCTCAGCCTTTACACTTAGACCCATTCCAAGCTCAGCTCCACTTAGCAACTAGACTATCTTGAAGAAGTTACTAACCCTTTCTGGGCCTCAGTTTCCCCTTATGTAACTTGGGCATGTTGACAGTGCCTGCCACATACACATGCCTGGGAGCCCAACACAGTGCCTCAAGGAGTGATTAGGTGTTGCAGAATTGGTACTTTTCTTCACCAGTGAAGGAGACTGTAGACGCAGGGTGGAGGTTTGTGACTGGGTGAATCTTCTGAACATCCTTAGCTCCTGGGTGGGGAACTCCAGAAGCTCTAGCTTCCTCAGGCTGTCTCCTTCCATTATCCCTTTCCTCTCTTGCACCCCCCTCGGCAGTCAGTGCTCTCAAATCCACTCATTTGAACAGGCATACTCCAACAAGAAACCAAACATCAGAGCAATACCTGGGCAGGCATGGTGTTGCACACTGTCATCCTAGCACTCCTGGTGGCTGAAGGAGGAGGAGGACCAGAAGCTTGAAGCCAGCCTGTCTCAAAAAGGATGCCCAAAATTGTCCAAGACACAAATTCAGAGACTCTTAAAAGCCTACTAATTATGCAAAATTTAAACTCACCCACCATGACTCAGGGAAATTTGCGAAAGAGGGGGGTGGAAAGAATGTAAGGGCCATGGGGGGGATATCTAATGCATAAAAGGGAATGTCATCCTGGTTTTAATGGTTTTCTCTAATAACTTATGATACTGAGCATATTGTTTTGTTAATTTATAATTTTATTCCAATGAAAAACACTAAAGAAATAAAAAATAAAGGAGAAAGAAAAGAAAGGGAAAGACAAGGAAGAAAGTCAGTAAAGGAGGAAGGGAAGGAAAGAAGGAAGTTAGGAAAGAAGGAAGGAAGGGATGGATGGAAAGAGGGAGGGAAAAGAAAGAAGGAAGGAAGGAGGAAAAGGAAAGGAAGAAATGGAAATCAAAACAGCTTCCAATACCAAGTCCAGCCAATCCAAGTCCCTCCTGGGTCACAAACCCTATCTATAAAAGGAAAGTCACCCAGGAATAAACCCCAAAGGCTTTATTTCCCAATAGTTTGATAACCCGACTTGAGATCTTGGACTAGGCTTTAGAACCAAGCTATGTGCAAAGACCGAGCTGCCCGTCCTAAAAGCTACCCTAGCTCTCCTGGTTGGGCCCTCACCATCAAGACTGCATCTATCTCCCTCAGAAGCCGCATTCTGGAAGCCAGCCAGTTGGGAGTGTTGTAAAGACAACACCCTTGTACTTTCTGTTTGTTTGAATTTTCCCAAGCAGCTCAGATCTAACATGAAAAGTGCAATAAACTGGAGTATTAGTGTTCACTGAAAATATCACTTCACAAGTGAAAATATATCCAAACAGAGCCTGACCCCTGAAAATGCAGCTGTCACCAAAAATACAGCTCCTCTCTCTCTCTCTCTCTCTCTCTCTCTCTCTCTCTCTCTCTCTCTCTCTCTCTCTCTCTCTCTCTCTCTCTCTCTCTCTCTCTCTCTCTCTCTCCCTTCTTCCAGCTCTCCCTCTGTCTTGCAATTTCACTTTAATTGCCCCGTCAGCTCTAAAGGCTGCTAATTGATGCCTTTTATTCTGGGTTAAAACCTCTCAGGAAGAAAGGCGCTTCCCTGGGCCCCCAGAACTGCCGATTTGGTACGGTTGTCTCCCTGCGAATTGAAGCTGGGTGCTGCGTGCGCTGGGGGCAGGCGTGGGGGAGTCATGAGGGGAAGGGGGGCTGGGCAGGGGTTGGACTGTCTATTTTTAGTGAGGGTTTTATAGAGTGGATCCCTGTGGCTTGGCTCCACACTGAAATATTGTCCTCGTCTCAATGACATAAACACAGGGCAACTTCGAGATCTTGGCGCCAGCCCTGGCCGGAGCCTGTGAATGAGCAGAACGGTGGGACAGGAGTGAGAACCCTACTGTAATTACAAATAAATCCACCACGCAGCCCCACCTCCAGCCACGGCTCCCCTGGCTCACTTAACAGGGCAAAAAGCCATTGCTCTTCTGCAAATAACATAACCAAACTTACTGAAAGGTCTATCAAGATATAGCTAATAGAATCATGGTTTGGGTAGACTTTGGTTAAAAAGAAGAGGAAAAAACATTGTGGGTTAATTAAAAGTCACTGTCATTAGTGAGAACCAGGCACAGTGCTAAAGTGAGTATCTTTCTTTGGCTCCTTGGGTGAAGGCTGATGAATTACTTCCCTCTAAAGCATGGAGCCTTCAGCCCGGCCCCGGTACAGGAGACACTGGAGCTGATCTATTGGAATCAAGCAGCTCAACATCTTACTATGACTCTTTGGTAGGTCACAAACCAGGCTGGATGAAGCTATCACCCACTCTGGGCTGCTTCAGACATGAAGCCACACTTTCCAGAACATATTTAAATATAGCCTTGCTTCCTTCAAAATGTAATCCCAACTTTCAGTTTTATCCTTGGGAGCTGGGGATGGGAGATGCAGAATACAGGGCAAGGTGGGATTTTCATAATCCCCCCCAACACACACAAACACAAACACACACACACACACACACACACACACACACACACACACTCCCACAAACCTGTAAATAAATAAAAGATCACACCAAATTCCATTTGAAGTTGTCAGTCCCCGAATGGAACTTTTATCCCATTATGAATGTCATGGGTGAGACCGGTCAGACGTTGAGTGTGGCTAACACCTCCATTGAAAGGCCCTAATTGCCGTCGTAGGCCCTGGCTGTTTGCAGACACCACACTGTACACCCCAGTGCATTCCTGTAAAGAAAGACCATCCTATGAGATCCGGCCTGAGGTCTAGCCTCAAGTCAGGATGACTGTCAAGGTTTCACTTAAGTTTTAAACCAAAGTTGCCCTATCGAAGAGCCAGGTGCTAATTTGGGATTCTGAGGTCCGGCCCATTTGCCTTGGCTGACAGGGCTGTTACTATACCCAGGGAGGCTGGCTGGAGTTACATTCCGGCCTCAGAGGCTACCAGGAAGAGAGGCACTCAGTCCAAATGGGTCCTTGAAGGACCGCCTTTGTTTTCAAATGAACTTCCTCTGAGCCTGAAAATGCCCAGTGCCTGGCCCACCCATAGCAGGGAGAATGGAGAACACAGCTACTCACTCACCTGAGGCAGGAGAGATGCCTGCAGAGAGACCCAGAATGAAGACCTCTCCTCTCCCTCTGTGTCTAAGGTCTCCCAGGATGATGGCATGGAGGGACTCTTTATAAAGCCGCTCTGTACCCCCTTGCTAGACTTCAAAGTTTTGTTGTGTTTTTTTAAATTATTTATTTATTATTTTCCAGGAGAGAAAGAGGGAGAGAATGGGGGTACCAGGGACCATAGCCAGGGTAAACAGACTCCAGATACATGCACCACTTTGTACATCTGGCTTTATGTGAGTCCCGAGGAATCTAACTCTGGTCTAGGCTTTGCAGGTAGGTGCCTTAACCATCTCTCCAGCCCCCACACCATTTTTGTTTTGTACAGTGGTAATATATATATATATATATATATATATATATAATATGCACCATCTTAATCATTTGTAAGTGTGCAGCTCAGTGGCATGGCATGAATTCCCATCATGCCATCTTTTCCCAGCAGTGAGACTCTGTTCTCTCCTCCCTCCAGGCCCTGACAACTATTAGTCTGTTGTCTTATCTCTGAATATGACTTCTCTGTGACCTCATATAAGTGGCCTCTTATGGCTTATTTGCTTGGCATCATATCTTTAAGATTGATCCATTGACATGTCAGAATTTCTTCTCTTTTAAAGAATGAAAATTATATGTACAGGCCATGGTGTGCGGAGCTACTCTTCTTCCAAAGAACATGCAGGTTATTTCCACCTTTGGGCTATTGTGTTGGACAAAGCTAACTGAGCAAGTATTTGTTTGACTCTGATATGTGTTCTTTGGGATATATACCTGGAAGTAGAGCAACTACTTCATATGATGATTCTATCTTTTTTACTTGGAATATTTTTTTTATTTTTTTATTATCCATACTTAAATACACTTAATAAGGGACTAACATGTTGATGTCTCCCATTCCCCTATTTCCCTCTTCCCTGTCCCCGGTTAGCTGGATATCCTCCTCTGTGGGCAGTCTGGATCAGTCCATGGGGTAGGGGGTTGTGAATAGCCTGGGAGTCAACCCAGTTCCAAGCCCCTTTGCATGTTGTTACTGAGGTGGGCAATGTCTCTGTATATCCCCCCCCCACCATGATGATTCTATTTTTGATTCTATGTTTAACCTCCACACGGATTTGATTCCCACCAGCAAAGCCTGTGTTCCGCCTTCTGGGTTTCCTTCAGCCAGCGTGTGTTCTCCCCATCCTTTATCCAGCGCGTATCTCTGCATCCTTTAGCAAGCGCCTGTTCTCCTGTTTTTCTTTTGCATTTTTTGAAAACAGCCATCCTAACAAGTCTGATATCTCATTGTCTTTTAACACCAAAGCTTTTAAGTAATGTTTGTTTTAATTTGTTTCTCTTATTGAAAAAATAATAGCTGGACATGGCAGCACATGCCTATAATCCCAGCACTCTAGGGGCAGAAAAATCAAGAATTCAAAGCTATTCTGGTCTACATGGCAAGGCCAAGACAGAAGACGAGAGGAGAGGAAAGGAGGGGAGGGGAGGAAAGGAGGGGATGGGAGGGAAAGGAAAAGGAAGGAAGGAAGGAAGGGAAAAGAAAGAAGGAGAGACGGGAAGGAGGGAAGAAGGAAGGGAAAGAAAGGAGAAAAAGAAAGGAAGAAATAAAGGAAAAAGGAAGGAGAGAGAGGAGAAAGTTAAGGGAGAGAGGAAAAGATGGACATGCTATAAACACACATCCGTATTTCCCAAGTGCTTTAGTCTTTCTACCTGTTACCAGTTGTCCATCTGCAAATGGTGAAATTCCACTTCCTATATAATCTTTATAAAGAATACGTCCTTGCAAGCTGGGTATGCTAGGTAACATCTTTAATCCCAGCAACTCCAAAGGTAGGAGGATCTCCATGAGGCCAAGGCCAGTCTTGGATACTCTAGAGTGAGTTCTAGGTCAGCCTGAGCTAGAGTAAGACCCTGCCTCAAACAAACAAGTAAAAAAGAATATGTGCATGTGCCAAACTAATATGTTATAGGTCCCGTTGTACTTGACCTTCAAGTCCTCCCCCATCCCCACCTCCTTTCTTTGTGCACAGGTGGATCACAAAGAGGCCACAGGAAACAGACCACAAACTTTAAAGTCAGGCAAAGCGCTAAACCACAGCTGTGCCGTTGCCCACTTAGGTGACCTTGGTCAGGTCAGTTGATTTCTGAGTTTCTGAGCTGTTTGAGGGACTAAATGAGATCAATAATTATACAGTAAGATCTCAGTAACTGGGAAGAAGTGGGACAGAAGTAGGTTGCCATCCCTCGTCTGGCTGAGCTGATGTCTCTGTGCTGCTGTGGCTCACTCATGGACCATTGACTATTCTTGCCTTCATCTCTACATTGCCCCAGTGCATGGTGGGACATGTGCCTAAGTGGGTCCTTCACCAAAATACGGATATGTCATAGGAAATGAGTATCCCCATTTCCCTCGGAGTGGGAAAAGGAAAGTGGAGGAGGAGGGAGGAAAGCCTGCACGGCTCTGCCAAGGCTTCCTTCTTGGGGAAGGGCACTCGGCTCAGTCTGGAGCCTGGTTACAGCGACTGTAACCCAATATCTTAATCCATTTCTTCTTCAAAGCATTGCCCTTTGTGCCAGGTGGACAGGGCCCGAGTGACAGGGAGCTGCTCTGAGAAGCTCTTGCATCGGGCTGCGTCATTCCAGGCTAGGAAAAGAATACCCAAAGGGGCACCTTTGACCTGGTTATCTGGACAATTGTGACTGAGGAATGACAGCTTAGAGTACCTGAAGGATGTTTAAAGAATAGCACCCAGTCGGTGTTGACAGTGAACCTAGCCATTGATCCAGCCACCCCCAACTGCACTGACCGTGCCAGATGGTACACAAGGCTCTTTGGCCACACAAAGAGGAATTGGACACCAAGGAAAGCCGTCTTCAGAGAGATTAGTGTGCCCTGTCCTTTTGGAAGTGGCTTCTGAAGCCACCTCTCCAAGATGACAGCAGGGACTGAGAGTTGGGGGCAGGGAGTAAAAGGGAGTGAAAATAGTACCAGAAAGTACTGAGTCCTGGAGTCTGAAGGATGGGGGAGGGGAAGGCGGGCCCATCTTCCTTTCCAAGTGCATGGGATGAGTTTAGCCTGGCACATCACACAGCAGCTAGGGCCTCCCCCAAAATGAGCTGGAATCAGTCATCTTCCTTCCTGTCACCTCCTCCCCCAGAAACTGTCTCCTGGGAAAAAGCCAATCACTCTTGTCCCCTACCCTGTCCTGCCTTGCTCTTTCTGCCAAAGTCAGCTGCCTTCAAGATACAAAGCTGCTGATTTGTGAGGTTTCAGGGTTGTTACAACCACAGGCTGTTTGGAGTCCAGCATGGGCAAGTCAGAGGTATAGGCTGGCTAAATCGAAAGACGTCTATTTGAGTCAAGTTGATCTTGTCTTTTCCAGGTACCTGTGAGAGATGTGGGAGATGAGACCGGATGTTTTTCAGAGTTGTATCAAGTAAGAAACAAACACCCTTTCCATCACCATCATTTTTCTTCACCCACCACCAGGATCCATTATAAGCAAAAGCAATTAAATGAATTCAAAGACTCATTCATTCACAAGGCACCTGGTGAGTACCAAACCCAATGCCAGGCACTGGGAATGTGGAGAGCTCCCCTCTCACGAAGAGCTGACTGTGCAGACAACAGCCTAGGTTCCCTATACTCTGGTTTGGTAACAGGGAAGCAATGGGAAGCAGCAGGGGGAGATTCAGTCCGCCAGAGCTGATGAAGGAGAGAGTAGGGAATGTTTAAAGCAGGATCTGGAGGTGGCAAAAGAGAGATGGTGAGTAGACAGAACGTATAACCATGAGGAAGTGCAGACTATGTGTACAGACCTCCCAGGATGGCTGGACAGGCTCCCCCAAAAGCAAACAACAGAATGGGAAGAGGTGGGGGTGGGGAGTAGATTATGATCAGATTGGAAAAGTCATCAGATGTCATAACTTTATCTCAAGCGTAAACAAGGGACTTCTGAGATAATTTTGAACTGTCATAAGTCATTATTTTTCTGTATACCAATTTATTTTAACCTGTTTCTCCTTCAGAAATCCTAAAGTCTTGGGAGAAATAAGAAGATACACTTGGGCTGGCTAGGATTATCTTCAAGTTTTGCATCTTTCTGTGAAGTTAGGGGTCCCTTTAGTGAGTGCTATGAGCCTCACCTGAGACCCCCATACCTGTGGGAGGGAGGATATCTGCTGCCAGTCACAAGCCCGAGAGCTCCCCGAAAACCCACCCCAAACCAATCATAGCCCCAAAGAAGCTTAAAAAAAGACAAGTGCCCCAGGACTTGCTATGCTGTCAAAATATTTAGAAGAAGTGTATTTAAATCTCGAATGGAACAATAGGACCAGCTCGGCTATAAATGTTCACACTGTTGAAGAAGGCTGAACCGTAAACATTTAGTCTAAACTCTAGCTGCCTCTCCTGGGCCAGGGTCTGACCCCCCCCAACCCCCTTAAAACAAAGAGGAAAGAAAGAAAGCAGAGTTCTATAAAATGTGATCTGCCAGGATTTTCTTACCTCCATGGCATGATAATTACAAGCCTCCTACTGCATTTTCAAGGTTCATTCAAGATGGCGTGAATCCCAGAAGAAATGAGGGACGCCTTTTCCTTTTTTTCTCAATGTACTTTCTGAATGGATACAGAAGATCATTTCTGAAACAATACAGACTGAAGGGGTTAGAGCCACATCCCAGCCTCATCACTGGCTCACCCCTTCTCTGCCTCCTCCAGACACTCCAGGGGCCTCTCCCAGCACATTAGCAATTATCTGTAAGAGTTTAATCAAGCTTTACCTAACTAGTTAACATGGTTAAGCTTCCATGGGAGGAGAGAGACCTTTGTTTGAAATCACAGTACCCTGGATTCATCTTGTAGCAAGAGGACAGAGGTTCAAATGTCCGGCTGTGTTCAAGCCTTCTCAATTCTGCTCTAACCTTCTCAATTCTCTCTAAAATGCATGAAGAAACCACACAAACACACACACACACACACACACACACACACACACACACACATAAAATGTGTGCATGTATATATGGCTTGATAAAGATATTCCAAAATATATAAAATGATTTTGAACCTTTTTTGATAAATCCTATGAATGATGGTAAGTCATGCCTTAGAAAGTCCTATGTTGAAACAAACACATACCCACTCACCATACTGATGAAGGGCTAGTGGTGCTTTATTTATATTGTCCCATGTGTGTGTGTGATGTGTGGTGTCTGCAGATGTGTGTGCAGATGTGGTCCCAGTAAGCACATGAAGGCCAAAGGCCAGGTGTCACTCTACATCCCTCTTCCACATACTCTATGTGAGATCGAGTGTCTCACTGGTTCTAGAACTTTCCAGTTTATTTGGAGATCCAATGAAGCTATGCTCCCCACAGGAGTGCTAGGGAATGGAACTCTGGTGGTCTCAGGCCCCATCAGGCCTTCATGCTCACACAAGAAGTGATCTGATCTTAACCTGTGAGCCATCTCTCCAGCCCCCTATGGTGGTAGTTTAATTAATAAATGCTGTTAATTGAAGATGCCAGAGAACAGACTGGAAGGTTTGGTGGTAGGTGGGCAGAGCCCAAAAGACTAGGAGAAAAGTAGGAACCTCTTTTGAAACATTAAGGGCACTGTTTATTGGCTGTTAACCTTCCTGTACATTTTCAACAGGTATGTTTTGTGAATGACAATAAAGAAATGATATATAAGTTATTTCTTCATTGAGAGTGTTTTAAATATGTAATGAGTTTATTATTGCTATGTTTAAAAATTAGATGAATGTTTTAAAATTTTGTCAGTTTTAGTTTCTCATATAGAAAAGGATCTAAGGACATGACCAGCATACAAAAAAGCTAATTTGAGTCTGACAATTGCATACATGTATATAATATATTTTGGTCATATTGAATCCCATTACCCCCTCCTGTTGCCCCTGATCCCTTCCCCCTCCCAACTAGACCCCTTTCTATTTTCATGGCTTTTTTTAAACTACACACTGAGTTGAATTAGGTTTGCTTACATGTACATGAAGAGAGAATTTTTAATGACACACAAAAAATTTAAAAAGACACAAAGGCGAAACCTTAAAGATAAAAAGCAAAACAGTTGGAGGGGGGGTCAGGACATTGTTTGACTTAAGCCTTAATGTGGTGAGGATCAAAAGCCTCATTTCACTATAGTCATGTTCCATGACAGGAGTTGGTTGACAGGGAGATAAAACGAGCCCTCTGCCCTACTTGACCAGGTTGCCAAATGTCACTGTCCACAACTTCACAGTCTGAGGGTAAGGAAGACCTTTTAAAAGAAATACGATTCTGATCCAGTGAACAGACGCATGAGGAAGCCCCTGTGCCATTCACACCTCTCAGCTAGGGGACCCCTTTTTCTTTTCCCCTCCAGCTCCTCACACATGATCCTTGATCTTTGACTGTGGCCTTGAGAAGCCCTCTCATCTCTTGGGAATTTAATTCCCCTATTTATAAAACAGGGAGGTAGCCACGCCTCACTCTAGAAGCTCCTATAAGATTTCTATAGGGTTATGTTTGTAAGGCAAGTGGTGAGATGCAGTCCATGTTAAACTTGTTTCTAAGACCCGACACTGAACAAGCAAGTTCCTTTTTGTATGTCTTCAGTGACCTTGTCCCCCAAATTCTCCACTTAGACAACTTATGTTCAGTCCCAGCCTCCATCTCGAACTCATTCCAGACCCTGGAGTTTCGGTCAAGCATGAGATTGGTTTGGAGATGCACTTTCATTTCATCTTGTTTTGTTTCTCAGCCCAGTAGTGAGTTTTGACATGAGTATCATTTTATTTTGAAAGCAATCTCATTTCTCTGTAGCTGTCTGAGACAGGAGATTAAAGTGTCATGAAACAGCGTCTGTCACATATTCATATCCACGCACCCAGGTCCACCCCCCACCCACCCCCGAATGCAAAGGCTCCTCAAATGTGCATCTCCCTCACGTTTCCACCAAGCATGAGCAATGAACCATTTAACTAAACCGGAAACAAAAGGCCCTGGCCTCAGAAATCTTTTCAACACCATTTCCAGCTTTACTAATGCTTAATAGTTCCCCCGGAGTAAGTTATTTCTTCTTAATTCCTTCAGTTACATCTTGGGTCTTCATCTTAAATGCAAGAATAATGATGACTGCCTTTCTCTTTTATTTTTAAAACAGATTAACCTAAAAATGATGTGAGGTACAAATGAGGTTCATTCCCTTCCCTGCCCCTCACGCCAATCATTAGTCATTATCATGAGTGACTTATAAACATATTTTTAGGAATCTCAAGGAAGTTTCTTCTAGTTACCAAAATGATCCCTGCTGAAAGACTAAAAGTCACGGCTCTAGGGATGAGTACATTGGATTTTGATCTTCGTGTAAGTCAGATTCAAGCTTCAAATTCACCTACCTGAAGGGTTGAGGACTTGGAATTGCCACACTAATATGACATCCAAAATTTCTTCCGTGTCTTATAGGTTTGAGTCTAAATTAAAATCAAACTTGGAATGGCTTAAGACCCTTTGGTGGCCCACCCTTTTGTCTTCCAGAATCAAGTCCCAATTTCCAGAACTGCTAACTTGGCCCAGGATTTTGGGTGACACTGGTCCTTAACCATACTGTTCCACATGCCAAACAGCCAGAGATCTCTCCTCATTTCTTTGGTCTGTGAACTCCTAATGGTCTTTCAGCTCTTTCAATTGGATATTAAATATTCTTGGGAGTGCCTTTTGGATCCTTCACCCTAACATTTCTATGATCTATCATGACAGTTGGTATCAGAATTATAATCTTCAGTTTCCTTTTCCTTTTTTGTTTAATATTTTATTTACTTATTTATTTATTTGCAAGCAGAAAGAGAGATAGAGAAAATAGAGACAGGCAGAGAGAATGGGAATGCCAGGGCCTCCAGCCTCTACAATCGAACTCCAGATGCAAGTGTCACTTTGTGCATCTGTCTTTGTGTAGGTATTGAGGAATCAAACTAGGGTTGTTAGGCTTTGCAGGCAAGTGCCTTTACTGCTGAGCCATCTCTCAGCCCCTATTCTTTTTTCCCAGCACTCTATGAACTGAGATTCCCAGAAAGGAGCCCTACCTGGGTTAAGAGTTCAAGGCTGAGTCTGACTTCACTAGTTGTAAGGAGTTGGAATGTTGCACAGATAAATTATCCTGGACTATCTTAGCCCTCTTAAATAGTCATTAATTACCCACCTCCATATTCCCTAACATCCTTCTGATGGTGAGGTAACTCCTTTTGGAATGTTCAAACAGACCCTGCGTCTTCAACCACCCCAAAATCTAAGAGTATTATCACATCACAGTGAGCCTAGAGCAGCAATGACCCCACTTTGCTCTAACCTGACTCCCCATGTACCCACCACCAATGTATTTGAAAAGTGTTTTAATTTATGACTTTATTCTGCTATGATGAAAAACTTCTTGAAACTGTTTCATGTTAAAGCATGGAATTTGAGGTAACCTAAATGTATATTTATGGGCCATATCCCTCATATGTGGCTCCAGAATAAACTATCTCTTATTCTCATAGGTGAGCTGTGGTGTGTGTGTGTGTGTGTGTGTGTGTGTGTGTGTGTGTGTGTGTGTGTGTGTGTCTGTTGACAAGTCTCACCTCCTCAAAAGGGACACTGTCTTACTGTTCATCAAGCAGTGTACCTGAAGTGAGCAGGTTATCTGTCATTTTGAGCAGGGTTGTTCCTAAAGCTTACCTGCAATTTAGATGGTAAAGAGACAGGGTGAGTCAATGGGAGAAAAGACAGAGGCAAAAAATGCTGTGTCAGGTGGATTCAGGACTAGGAACTCATGAATCAAACATCTGCCTGAAAGGGGATCCATTTATTTTTGACTCTTTTGAGCTCCCGTCTCCTTGTTCTCCTGAGTCCTGAAAGCATAAGAGAAGGTAACCATTATCTCAACAAGCACCCATCTGAGGCATCAGGAGAGGACTGAGGTGGCTGGAAGCAGCGAACCCAGATTGAGGTAGACATCTGTAGGTCTGTGTGCAAACTCCTGGGGCAGTGAGCTGCCTCCAGAAACCTGCAGAGCCCAGATAAGGAAGGAAAGCATAAGGGCAGTGGTGTGTGTGTGTGTGTGTGTGTGTGTGTGTGTGTGTGTGTGTGTGTGTGTGTCTGTCTGTCTGTCTGTCTGTCTGTCTGAGGGAAGATGCATAGGTAGCAGCTTGCTGTGTGTGCACACACATGGTACAGGTAGTGTACTCTCAAGTTTATACTTATGATTCACATATGCATTGGAACATCCTATTACTCTCTAATAGAGGTAACTCTGTGCAAGCACACCTATACGAATGAATCCATCAGGGGGTGCAGAGGGGAATGGGAAGCCAGTCTGGGAGCATGTGGAGTTCAAGTCCCTTCTGAGTCGATGACAGTGGCCTTTCACATTTTAGAGAACACTTGTGGGCACCAGCAGCATTGGGTTTGTAGCATTCCATGCACTTTCCTTTGGAAATGCTAGTTCACACACCAAAAACGCTGTATGTGTGTGGCTGGTGAGACAAGGCCTTCAGGATTTTCTTCCCAAAGGAACATTCTGAGTCCATCCTAAAGGCAGACATAGGCTGAGGAACGCCTGCCCACCCAGGAGAGCCCAAGGCCAAAAGCTCACAGGCAGCAAAGAAAGGGGAGAAGATATGCATGCTGGCGTCACCCCCTCCACCCGTCTCTGGGCCCCCCACATCAGGGCAGGCTAAACACGCAGAGGCTTCTGACTCCTGGGTGGAGAGAGGCGCCCTCGTTAAAACTCAGATAAACAGTTTATCAGGAGATGAATGAGCCACCGGGCTCCAGAGACCAGAGACGGCTCCCCTTCCCCAGCGTGGAGCCAGATGGGGAGGGGGCTGCAGCAGAGCAGGGCGGTGGCTGAGGAAGCCAGCCTAAGATACTCCTCTCCAACTTTGGTCTTAAACATTTTCTCTATGCTTCTTTGGAATGCAGAGCTCAAATTAATTTGTCAATTTTCTCACTCCAGCTCACTTTGTTTTTAACTTTTTGTTGTTTTCTTTTTAAGTAGGGTCTCTCTCTAGCCCAGGCTGACCCAGAATTTACTCTGTAGTCTCAGGCTGACCTCAAACTCACAATGATCTTCTTACCTCCCTCTGAGATTAAAAGTGTTTGCCAACACACCCGGCTCCAACTCACACTTTAAAGTTATTTCCCTGGCTTTTTTTTTTCTTTCTCTCCTCCTTTCACCTCTTCTACCTTCTACAACCAACCTAGCTACAACTTCACACTTCTCCTAGAACAAGAGCCTGTAACCACTGATCCATCTCTCCAGCCCTCATTCTTCTAACTAGAATCTTCTAACTAGTTCGCAGGGGTTCCTGAAGTGGTCAGGACTGCCCCCAGCTCCCAAGAAGCCAGAGAAACTCACCACTCTCCCTGGGCAATGGGCTGGAGGTGAGATGCCACCTTCATCTCCTGTAAGTGAAGAGGGGAAACATGGCCGGAGCCATGGCTCACTCTCTCACTTTGAAAGTCTATCAGATATTACGATTAAAGGGATGGAATCTGAAGGAGATAATTTTCACATGCCTCACTCAGGTGGGCATGTCATAAACAATGGCAGTTTTCATACTTTCTCCTTTATGGTATCTGTCATGGTTTGATTCGGGTGTCCCCCACAAACAAATGTGTTCTGAATGATCGATCCCCAGCTGGTGGCAGTTTGAGGATTACAACCTTGTGGAGCTGTGTTGGGGGCGGGCTTATGGGGATTATAAATCAGCTTCCTCTTGCCAGTGTTTGGCACACCTTCCTGCTGCTGTTTGCAGTGCTGTGGCGGAGGTGATGTCCACCCCTCTGCTCATGCCATCCTTTTCCCTGCCAGGATAGAGTCTCCCCTCGAGTCTGTAAGCCTAATAAACCCAATTCCTCCCACTAAGCAACTTTTGTTCAAGTTCTTTGTCACAGCAACTAGAAAGCTGACTACAATAGTAGTATCTCATGGTCTCCTGACCTCCTGGTGTCATGGAACCCCAGAAAGATAAAATGACTCATCCAAAGTCACCTAGCTGGTAGGTTGCAACTTTGGGGGCATCCGGTCCCATGTCCTTTGTATATCCTCCAAAACTGCTTAGATCTACTCTTTCAGGATCAAATGAAAATGAGAAAATATGCCTAGAAGTCACCCCAGGCTCCCATCACCTTGATCGGGACCTGCCCCAGCAACTGTTTGAGGAAAGTCCTTCAATCTCTTGTCAGGAGTACGTGACACCTCGCATGGGCACTGCCAAGACAGGCCCACATCTCACTGTTCATCAGACTTCCCATAGACCCATGTCCCTAGCCCAGTAAGGTCTGAACACAGTGACAGCCTGGTCGAAAGTTCCATAGGCACACACTCACTCCATAGCTTCCTTTTAGAGAAATGCAACCCTCATTGCCCTGCTGGTCAGACTCTCTCTTCCAGAGCCACAGAAGCCTGCAAATGGATAAGGTACTGAATGAATACCCCCAAGAAGTTTCATTCTGCAGTCAGGCCCTCATTCCTGAAGGATGGCAGCCATCAAAAATAGCTAGGTCACATACGTATGCCAAGCACACAGAGAGGAGTCCCATGAGGGCTGGCATTGATTTTACAGCCTCCCTGCCCCTCCAGCCTCTTTGCTCCAACCTGAGATGGTGGTCCATCTCAGGACAGTGGGGGTCTCCAAACTAACATTGGTAGAAGGACTTCTGCTCAGCGTCCATTCAGCCCCAGCTCTGTGCTTGGTGAAACACGCTTTCTCAAGACGAGAACGTGGAAGCTGGTGCCCCCATGAAGAAGGTAACCAGGATAGCAACCCCGATCCACTGGGTACAAAGGTTGTCTTTGCACTTGCTACCCTGAGCATGACATTTCTTCATCCTTCAGAATGTGCCCAGATCTCCCAGCTGTCCGTCATCCAGGGGTTTCCTCTTCCTGTACACTCACATCCTACATCTGAAATCTCCTCGTCTCTCTTCTTAGATACATATATCATTTTCCTTCATCAAGCTCAGCTAAAGCTCAACTCTACCATTAAGATATTGGTCATGGGGCTGAGGAGATGGCTCAGTGCATAAAAGCACTTGCTTCCTAAGCATGAGGACCTGAGTTCGATCCCCAGCATCCATGTGAAAAAGATGCATAGCCATGCGTGCCCACCCCAGTATACAGGGAGGCAGAGACAGGAGGATTGCTGGGACTCACTGACCAGCCAGTCGAACTGAAAAACAGCAAAACAGTAGCTCCAGGTTCAGTGAGAGACTCTATTAAGGAAATAAGGTAGAAGAGAGATAGAGGAGGTATCTGATATCCTCCTCCAGCCTCCACGAGAGTGGACACAGGCACACACATTGGAAAACATACACGCCTACACTGTACTACACACACACACACACACACACACACACACACACACACACATTTCATACATATATAGCTAGTCCCTGATATCAATGCCCCAGATTTACTCAGTAGCTAAGTATATGGGCTGCCTGCAGGGTAGTGCACAGTGGGTGTCTAAAGCTCCCCAAGTGTGGCATTTCAGAACTCCATAGAGAAGAGAGACAAACACGGTTTGACAAATCAATGGCTCATATACAATTGCTTTGACTTTTTTTTAGTTCATCATAATGTATTACAAAGTTTCAGACACTTAAAACGAGCACAAATTGTTATATTTACTAAAGGGTACCATGGGTTAAAGAAAAAGGTGTTCAACAAATACCAGCTTACAGTTTTATGGGAACCTGTGAATTCCTCCAGTGAATGGCCTTTAAATATTTTATTTCTGTGCTTGTCATCTCTTCCCCCCTCCCGTGTACTACAGAGGTCTTAGTGGGACGGAGGGTGGGAACAGATAGGAGTCTCTCTCCCATAAGTGTCTTCCTCTGATCTGTGCTCAGTGGGCCTCTATCACGCAATCTATTCTCAGAAGTGCTTTGATTTCATTTCCTTCTTTGCTGTTCAGTCCAATGGACCCAATCCTAAATAAAGAACTGAAGAATCTCTGTTGGTTTGTAAACAACAGGTGACTTGGAGGAGAAGAGAAAGAGAATGATGGAAGAGGAAAAAAATACAATGAGATGCCCTTGTCTCAGGAGGGCTGCACTGGAATTCAGCCTTTGAACTCTTTACTGAAGAATTGTTTTCTTAGTTAATTCACAGCAGTGACAAATTGCTTTGGGGCATTTAATCACATAAGCTGACAAATTAACGCCAAGCCCCCATAACACATCAGAAAGAAAGGAGGGCGGGATAATTGCCTGTTATTAAAAAAAGAGTGGTTCTTATTGTCATTTTGTTTTTGAGATAGAGTCTCACTATGTAGCCTAGGCTGTCCTAAAACTTACTGTAACCCAGACTGGCCTCAAATTCTTAGTCCTCCTGTCCTACCTGAGAGAGAGAGAGAGAGAGAGAGAGAGAGAGAGAGAGAGAGAGAGAGAGAGAGAGAGGTGTATTGTGCATGTTCATGTGTAATAAGTAAGATGCTATGACCTGTGTTTAGAGGTCAAAGGGCAACTTTCTGGGTTGATCCTCACTTTCCACTTTGAGACAGGGTCTCTCATTTGAGGCAGGGTCTCATTCATTGCTCTGTTTGCCAGCCCAGCTGGCCTAAAGTTGCTGGGAAATTGTCTTGTCTCGGCTTCCATACACATATGGAAATACAGAAATGTAGACTGTCACAGCTCCAGCTTTTACCCAGGGGCAGGAGTCTGAGAGCTGAACTGAGCCCTTCACTCTAGCCAGGAAAGTATTTTATCCAGTCCCACCTCCCCAGCCCCTTGCCTTCACCTTGTGTGCTGGGACCATGCAGAGCCCAAGTGGAGCATTATCTCCTATGTACATCGTCATACCAAGGGGCAGAACCTTGATAGTCTAACCGTCTAGACTTTAGAGATGGGGAAATGTTTGCAGCTGTAAAGAGTTGAGGCCATGCAGAAAGAGCTGTAAAGCGCTTTCTTCCTTAGATGGTTAGCCTCAGCAGTGGGAAGGTGCAGACTAAAAGGGAAAACTCTATCTTTGGGGAAAGAAAATGGAGTGTTTGAGGCTGTGATGCGAGGTCTCCCCAAGTTGCGCTCTGTGGCATCCTGATGACTGCAGGAAGCATTCACTCCCAGCTCTCTTGTCCAACTCTTAGGAGATTTCAGTCATATCACCACAAAGAAGCTGAGCTGAGTTGTGTCCAAATTGCTGGGAGGCCTCATTTCAGTATCCATCAAGAGTCGCTGCTTCTGGAAGAGAAAACACCCTGCAGGTGTGTTTAGAACGACAGAAAGGGAGAACTAAGATTTACAGTGCCACAGAAGTGACTTGCCCAAGGTCAACATGGTTGTATCATGGGGATCAGCATCCAGAAATCAGACCCCCCTACTTCCAGTTCATCTTTAAGTTTCTGGTTCCCATGTTTTGCCCTCTGAAAGCCATTTTCCCCAGGCACATGATGCAACAGGTACTCTCGTGAAATCTCAGTGGCTTGTTTACACCCAGAACCAGAAAGTACCGGCCAACACAGACACACAAAATGGCAAGGACACGAGTTGAAACTGAGCTGGGCAGGGTGGGCAGCAGACAAACCCCACTTTGGGCTGCTGGTGCCAATGCAGGGCTCACGGAGAACCAGCAGAGGGCGCGCCGCCCACAGGGAGCCGAGCGCTGATCTTAAAGAAGCCGGGAGGGCTAAAGGAGAAGCAGGCAAGGCGGACGCGCCCCTACCGCTCCGCCACTCAGGGTGCAGGACCTGGCCCGGGAGAAGGAGGAGGGTGGGGAGCCGACCCCCCTGGTGGACCCAAGGGGCAGACGGCAGAAGTCCTGCCTCGAAATTACATCACACTGCGCAACGCTGCGGCTTTTGGATTCCCCCATACACACAGAATGTGTGTGTGTCTGTGCGCGTGTGTGCGTGTGTGTGTGTGTGTGTAGGGGGGTCACTCGTGTGCGTGTGGGTATTGGGGGGAGGGGACTTGGACCGAGCCCTAGGGAGAAGGAGAGACGCACCCGAGAAAACGCTCCTTGCACATGGAGAAATTCCTTGCTCGGAATTGCATTGAGAGCCAAGCCCCCCCCCCCAAGATCTCGATACTCCCCTCTCCGTGCAAAGCACCCAGTCATTGAGAATCCCCCCACCCCAACCTCGGGTACCCCCCAACGCCGGCCCTGCACCCTCCAGCCTGGCTCCAGCGCCGCTGCGAGCTTTCCCCGGGACTGGCCCTGGCGGGGCGCCTAGAGCCCCAGTTGCATTGCTTCAGGAGAAAGGAGGGGGGCGGTGCGTTTTGCAGGAGGAGGAGGAGAAGGGGGGCGGGGGGGGGGAAGAAAATTGCGCGGAGACCTGCCAAGCGCCACCGCCGCCGCCGCCACCACCGCTGCCGC
Organism: Zapus hudsonius; assembly: GCA_004024765.1. Taxonomy (NCBI): domain Eukaryota; kingdom Metazoa; phylum Chordata; class Mammalia; order Rodentia; family Dipodidae; genus Zapus; species Zapus hudsonius. The sequence goes on from PVHP010021826.1 coordinate 21,339, forward strand.
CGCCGCCGCCGCCTGTGAGCTCCGGCAGGCAGCCTGGCTGTCGGCTTCCCGGGGCATCTGGGTCCGGCGGGGCACAGCCCTGGGCGCTGCCGAAGCCGCCGCCGCCGCCGCCGCCGTCGCCGCCTCCGCGGCGAGTGCAGTCGGCTTCCCCCCGGAGCCTGTGCGCCTCCGGCTCCTCGGGGGTGGAGAAGTGGGGGGTGGGGTTGTTGTTTGGGGGGAAGGAGGGGGAGGGGGCAACGCGGAGAGAGTCGGTGGTTTCCATGGTGATGGAGCTGAAAGTGCAGGAAATTTAAAGGCTTGGACCCTGCGAGACAGACAAACCGGTGCCAACGTGCGCGGACGCCGCCGCCGCCGCCGCCGCCGCCGCCGCTGGAGTCCGCCCGGCAGAGCCGGCTGCGCAGCCCCGAGCAGGCGGAGGGAAGCGGCCCAGGACCCGCTCGGCCCGGGGAGCTGCCCTGAGCGGCGGGACGCCGAGCGGCCAGCGGAGGACTAGGACGAGGAGGCGGAGGACAAGGAGAGGGAGCCGAGCGGCTCGTCCACGCGCCCTGCGCCCTGCGCCCTGCGCCCCGCGGCCCGGGAAGGCAGCGAGGAGCCCGGAGCCTCCCCGCCCGCGCCCGGCGGTCACCCTGGAGTCACTTCGGATGCCCCGCCGCGGTCGCCTTCCCAAGTAGACCCGGCAGAGGAGTCGCGGCCAAGTCGTGCGTCTCGGATCCGCCCCGGGCAGAAGGGCTCTCTGGTCGCGGCTCATGCTGCCGGCCCTGCGCCTGCCCAGCCTCGGGTGAGCCGCCTCCGGGGAGAGCGGGGAGCGCGGCGGGCGGCGGCGCCGCGGGCTCGGCGTGCTCTCCTCCGGGGGACGCGGGACGAAGCGGCCGCCCCGGGCGCGCGCCGGAGGCATGGAGCGCTGCCCCAGCCTGGGGGTCACCCTCTACGCCCTGGTGGTGGTCCTGGGGCTGCGGGCGGCACCGGCCGGCGGCCAGCACTATCTCCACATCCGCCCGGCTCCCAGCGACAACCTGCCCCTGGTGGACCTCATCGAACACCCGGACCCTATCTTTGACCCCAAGGAGAAGGACCTGAACGAGACGCTGCTCCGCTCGCTGCTCGGGGGTCACTACGACCCGGGCTTCATGGCCACCTCGCCCCCCGAGGACCGACCCGGCGGGGGCGGGGGAGCGGCCGGGGGCGCCGAGGACCTGGCCGAGCTGGACCAGCTGCTGAGGCAGCGGCCGTCGGGGGCCATGCCGAGCGAGATCAAAGGGCTGGAGTTCTCCGAGGGCTTGGCCCAGGGCAAGAAGCAACGCCTGAGCAAGAAGCTACGCAGGAAGTTACAGATGTGGCTCTGGTCACAGACCTTCTGCCCGGTGCTGTACGCGTGGAACGACCTGGGCAGCCGCTTCTGGCCGCGCTACGTGAAGGTGGGCAGCTGCTTCAGCAAGCGCTCGTGCTCGGTGCCCGAGGGCATGGTGTGCAAGCCGTCCAAGTCCGTGCACCTCACCGTGCTGCGGTGGCGCTGTCAGCGGCGCGGGGGGCAGCGCTGCGGCTGGATCCCCATCCAGTACCCCATCATTTCCGAATGCAAGTGCTCCTGCTAGAACTCGGAGGCCCCCTGCCCTGCCAGCGCCCGGACACTTGATGGATCCCCACCGACGCCCCCCCCAACACACACACACACACACACACACACACACACACACACACCGCCTCCAACCAGTTCCACCACCCTCTAGGGAGGGTTTTCAATGAACTTGTTTTTTTTTTTTTTTTTTCTTGCCTACAGAGCTTTCTGGTTCATGTAATGCACTGTTTAACTGTGTAGGAATGTATATGTGTGTGTATATACGGTCCCAGTTTTAATTTACTTATTAAAAGGTCAGTATTATACGTTAAAAGTTACCGGCTTCTACTGTATTTTTAAAAAATATGCAAAAGAGAAAAAAGAACTGAGAAAAGAGAGACTTATTCTGGTTGGTAATAATGTTAACCGGCTATTTATATTACAGTGCCCTTCGCGTGGCGAAGCAGGGGGGGGGAAAGTTATTTTTTCTTAAAAGTACAAAGAGAGGGGGGAAACTTTTGTAGAAGGACTTTTTAAATGCTATTTTCCATTCTTCGGAAAGTGTTTTGATTTTCCTTGGACCTCGAAGAAGCTATAGAGTTCAATGTTATTTTACAGTTATTGTAAATATAGAGAACAAATGGAATGACTAATCATTGTAAATTAAGAGTATCTGCTATTTATTCTTTATAATATCCCGTGTAGTGAATGAGGAAGAAGTGCAGAGAGGATTAAAGAAAACCACTAAAACCGACTGGGCTCCACACTGCGATTCTGTGTTGGTGATTGATGGGGGGGGGGGGGTTGGGGGGGGGAGGATGCTCGCCGCGCTTTACTACGCCTACCGGGAGACCAGCTCATCCGCTTGGACTCCCCTCCCGTGGGGTGATAGAGATGACTGGATGTTTCAATGAGGGGGGGGCGCTAGTCTCAGACCCCATCTTTTAAGCATCAAGTGGCCTCTGCTCTGTCTCCCAACGTTTTCTTCCCTGTGTCACCAAAGCTCGGGCCTGTAGTGACCTCGACACCCAGTAGGCCCCCTAGAGCTGACCCCAGCCTGGGCTGATGGGCGGGGGATGGGGAGGAAGGGTGGGCGGCTGCTTTGTCCTGGCTGACAGGCCCTTCACAATGGGGACACGTGTCTTTCACACCTTCCCTGGGGGCGGAGTGCCGCTGAAACTTGACCCCGAGGAATTGGGGGGGGAGGGAGATCAGAGAGCGCCCACCCAGATCCCACCACCCCTCCCGCCTGGCACCCCCCACCATCACAATATCCAGCCCCAGTTAACCCTTTGCATGCCCGGAAGCTAAGGTGGCGCAGGCTGCGGCGACCCTCGGCATTCAACAATGTACAGGCTGGGGGGGGGGGGAATCCTGCAGGTCCGAGCCTCTCACCTCCAGGCTGAGGTTGAGAGATAGCTGAGCGATTTGCCACTCTCACCCGGGACCTCCTCCACGTCCTAAGGAAGACTGAGCTCCCAGATTTCAGAGAGGTGTGGATGAGGGCCAAATATTGGGAACCGGGAGGGGGGGGGGATATGATCCCAGCCCAGGAACTTACTCCACTTGGAGCTGAGGATGGTGTTCTAATCTCCCCACCTCACCCCTTCAAAAGCCAACTTGAGACGCGCGCTCAGACTCGCGCGCAACTGTCCAGCTCTCCCCGTCGGCGCGCACGGCCGTACGTGGGCCGGCTGGCTGACACTGCGCCCTGTCCCTCTCTCGGACTCCAAAGTCGCTTTCCTTGGCTCTCTCTCCCCACCCCCTGGCCACCTCGTCGCGCCTCCCTCCCGGCGTCCGGCTTCCCCCCCACCCATCCCATTCCATCCCATCCGACCCCACCACCATCCATCCCACCCACCCACCCCATCCCTCCTCCGCAGTCCCCGGCGAATCTATGCTAATTATTTCAAACCTGCGCCCCGTCCCCAGCGCAGCCTCCACGGCCCGGGCCCCGCCCGCCCCTCCGTCCCTCCAGCCCGGCGCTTTCTTCCCTCCCGACGCAGCCTCGGCGGCTCCTCATTTCAATAGCCTGGCCCGGGAGCCCGAGCCCCCTCCCCGGCGCTGCCTCCGTCCGTCAGCCGTGGGACAGACGTTCGGGTATTCATTAACTGAGAGAGCCGAGGAATAACGGCATTATTCCCCCCAGAGAGGGCACCCTGCCCCCGCGACTATCTGAGGCTTCATTGTAAAAGGATTAAAAGTTAAAGACCTCCATCTTATGATTCTTGCATTTAATCTTCCTGGCGCCTGGGAGACATGCTCGATGGATGATGGCTTTTAAAATATTCCTAATGTCGGCTACCTTAAGACTCCAAGCCGGGCAAACAAACGTAATTTATTTCCAGAAGAAAGAGGATATTGAGATGTTTAAGTTTAGGAATCTCCGTGTCCTCCCCCTCCCCCCACACCTCTCCCCATGTATATTTGTTAAGTTCTGACAAATACCTAAATAACGTTTTAAAAAAAAATCAGCCATTCATCACTTTTGGATTTATGCAAAACTTGCTGCGCCCCGGGCCAATATTTTTGTAGACAAGAGTTTCACTTGCGAGGGGCGGAGGAGGTGGGGAGGAGGGAAGAGGAGGGGGCTTGGGGATGGGGGGGGAGCCGAAAGCAAGAATTTTCATGCCTGGTAAACACGCGAATTATGCGAAGAGAGTTATTCCCAGCTGGGCGGGCAGCCAAAACCCGGAGAGCGCGCGGAGGCCAGCGCCCCCACCCCCACGTTGGCAATGTCATTGGATCACAATGCGAGGTCTTCCCTCCTCCGCGACGCCCCCTCCTCCCCGCCAGGGTCCCTCCTCCTCCTCCCCACCCCTGCCCACTTGGAAAACCCTCTCGCAGCCGGGCGAGCTTCTCGGCTTTCAGAGCCGGAGCCAGCGTGAGCCGCCGCCGGGAGGACCCGCGCTGCAGACGTGACCCGCCACCGGCCACGGCACTGACCCACCCGCAGGGCGCGCGCGCTCGCACGCAGGACTCGGCTGCACGCAGGAGGCTCTCTGCTCCTGGAACACAGCCTTGATGCCTCGTCGGTGGCGTCTTCGTTAGAATTCATGTGGATAATACTATAATACTAATAATAGAGCCCAGGCTGCCCGGGAGGGAGGAGAGAGCTGTACCAAAGAGGCAGACACACCTACTGTCTGTCTCCTATAAGGAGGGAAATTGATCTAGGAGTCCTCCGTGGCCGGGACAGCCTGTGTCTCTGAATTGATGCAGCTGTTAGGGGACAGGGTCTTCCCAGGATGGAGATTAATAACTACTTCAGACTCAGGCACATCAGCTAGGTCAAGATCATGAGTTGCTGAGGGGCCCATACACCCATTCTTCCCATTAGGATTACAAGGATTCAGTGGTCAACTCTCTCCTTTTGCAATCCCTTCCCTTCCCTCCCTCCCTCCCTCTCTTCCTTCCTTCCTTCCTTCCTTCCTCCCTTTCAACACCCAGCCACACTCCCCACACAAGTACTGAGGTCAAATGTCCTGGGGATGCCAGCCCTCTCCACCGAGCGCCCTCCCACCACTCCCCCTCACCCCAGCCCCCCAGTCTGGGAAGGAGATCTGGCTCCCTGTTGAGATGGAGAAGCCAGAGGTCCATTATCAGTCTTGCTTCTGAGACTCCTGGGAAAGGAGGTTGAAGCTTGGTGGCAGCTGCAGGAGGACGCTGGCTGTGTATAAGAGCTCTTAGCTGTGCTGGAAGGGGACAGCAGGGGGAGGGCCCAGCCCATATTGGTATTTTGAAGGGGGTGATTCATCCTTTTTCTTTAATGCTCTTGGAATGTCAGAGCTGGAGGGGAGCTTAGATTCCAATGCCCACCACTCAGTTTTCGGATGAGAAGGAGCCCTCAGCAGCAGCTTGCTGACATCACACAGCCTAATACCCTTGGCGTTTGCCAAGAGGCCCCTTGATTATGTCTCTTCGCTATTCTCCTTTTCTTTGTTCTTTCCTCTTTTTTTAGTTTTTTTTTCTAGTTCTTTTAAGAAAAAATATTGGTGGGAGAGAGTTCCCAGTTGACAAAATTCCCAAGGCTCCTAGGCTACCTGATGGCCCATTCTGTCACACCCATTCAGCAGGCATTCATGAAGAGTTTATGTACCAAGCACTGGGCTTGAGTCTTTGTACATACTCTCATATGAACCTCTCACTTCCAAGTAAAAAATTGGAGCCCAGAGCCTAAGAGAGTTTAAGCATCATTTCCAAAGACACACAGCAAGTAGCACAGTTATGATTCAAAATCCAAGCTGATGACACATCCTCTGCCTCTTCCAAAGATTGTTTTTTTGCTTCAAAGACTTGGACTCTTAGCTTGGGATACACAGTGCATTCATGCCACTTCGTGTGATGGTTAGTCTCAATGCAGGCTCTGCATTTGTGTACCCTGTTACATATCAGTACCCCCACTGATTAGAAAGAAGAGGGTACACATCTAGACTGGGAAGGCCAAGGAGGTGCTTGACTAAAGTCTAAAGAACAAGTTGAATGTCAACTTACTGAGGGAGGATGGGAGAGGGAAGAGTATTTGAGTGGAGAGAACAGATAATATAAGTACAGGAATAGTGTTGAAAAAGCATATGTGTGTTTGGAACATAACTCAAATTTTTACATAGGATAGATCCATGCAGAGAGAAAGCTAGCAAAAAAAAAAAAGTCTAAGAAGCAGGTTGGAGATATGCCCCAGTGGTTAAGGTGCTTGCCTGGAAAGCCTAATAACCCAGGTTTGATTACCCAGTACCCACATAAAGCCAGATGCACAAAGTGGCACATGCATCTGGAATTCATTTACAGCAGCTGGAGGCCCTGGCATACCTATTTTCTCTCTATCTATCTCTTTCTATCTCTCTCTCCTTCCCTCCCTCTTTCCCTCCCTCATCTCCCTTTCTTCTATCTCTCTTTTTGGAAATAAATAAGTGACTGGAGAGATGGCTTAGTCATTAAGCCACTTGTCTGCAAAGCCTAACCATCTGAGCTCAGTTCCCAAAGCCAGATGTACAAAGTGGTGCATGTATCTGGAGTTCATTTGCAACAACTAGAGGCCCTGGTGCACCCATTCTCTCCTTTTTCCTTTTTAAAAAATATTTAATTACCCATCAGTAACAACACACTTGGGCCAGGAAGACAGGGATGAATACTAAGATATACAGGATCCCTTGCCACAAGGACTAATACAGACAGCCCACGAAGGAGGATATACAACTGATCAGGGATGGGGAGGAGGGGAAGTGGGGAATTCAGGATAACAACGCATGGTTTGCCCACTAAATAATGTAACTCATTATGGATAATAAATATTAAAAAAAAAACCTAAGGCGGGGGAGGAAAAAAATATTTAATTTATTTATTTGAGAGAGAGAGAGGCAGACAGAGAAAATGAGCTTGTCAGAGCCTCCAGCCACTGCAAACGAACTCCAGCCACATGCACCACCTTGTGCATCTGGCTTTATGTGGGTACTAGGGAATCAAACTCCTTCTGCTTTGCAGGGAAACACCTTAACCACTAAGTCATCTCTCCAGCCCTCTCTCTCCCTTTCTATCTGTCTTTCTTGCAAATAAATAAATTAAAATATTTTTTATAAAAGAAAATCTGAAAAGCAAGCTGAAGCCAAATGAAGGATGCTGCGTGCCAATGACTGCCCTCGACTTCACTTCTCAAGCAATAGGGAATGGGTGAGCGTTCTGAAACAGGCACGACAGCAAAAGGAATCATGCACTCATTCAACCAACATCTTTCGGTGCACTGTTCTAATTACCTATTGATACATAACCAGCTACCTCAGAATTAAGAGACTTAAACTGAGCATTTTATTTCATTTATGATTTTCCTTGAGTCCAGATGTTTCACTCATTATACTCAGAGCAGTGCTGTTAACCGCATTGGAGAATCAACTTCCAAAATGACATCCAGCACCCGGCTGTCAACATGCTGACCAGAGTCCCCCACACTTACTTCTCAGTGTGTCATGGATTTTTCTCACAGTGCAATGACTTCAGGATAGCTGGTCACACTTGACAGCTCGTGGCTGTGAGAGGAATTATTCCAAGAGGCTTGGATGGTGGGGCATCTTCTGACAGCTGGAGAAGTCTTGCAGTGCTGTTTTCTGGTCATGGAGCAGCAATGAATTGGGGTCATCGTTATGTCCCCTGT
>PVHP010021827.1:0-29039 GCA_004024765.1 Zapus hudsonius
CAATGCTAAGGGGGACAAGTCAGGTACTGTTTCTGTTCCCCAGTGGTGTGATAGCCATGTTTTCAGGGATGGGGTTGTGTTGCCAGGAGGAAGCCCACAGAAGTGAGGGGCTGTCTTCGTGGCATCATGGCTCTGCACACAGCCAGCTCAGCTCACCCCTACACTGCTGCTCTGGACACCCAAGGGAAGTGTGTTTCGGCGTTCTTGCTGTACAGGGCCTCCTCCCTGCCCACACTGGGTCCTTAAGAAGCAAGTGGCTCTGCCCAGCCCAGGCCCTACTGGGGAGCCATGCCTCCTCCTCGAGAACGTGCTCTCTGCAGAGCCCGTGGATTCTGCTGGAGCGGGAGCGTTGCCCCTCCCCATGTGTTCACCAATCCTCTACTTATGCCCGTGGAGACTCATGGGTGTCTCTTTATGCTTTGGGTGTCATCCAATACTGCTTTATTTCACTGCTGAAACTGCTCCAACGGTGACCACAGCAGCTCCCCTAGTTGCCCTTCGCTCCTGGCCCTCGCCGCCTGTGCACCTGTGGGCTTGAGGACCTCTCGGTAATGCACAGCAGATCACAGCATGCTCACAGCCCCAGAGGCTTTGTGCCAAGCAGGCTCAACCCTCAGGGTGTTCCAACTTGGATCAGCCTGGCCTTTGAAGGTTTCGGCACTACAGAAGCCACTCTGCTGCACCTGCTGCCCCAGCTTGCCCTAAGACCCCCCCCCTTCTCTAGCTTCACTTCCTCCTGGCTATCAATCACCCTTCCTCTTTTTCTGAACCTGAGCCATACTGGGTGTGCTCCTGCCTCAGACCCTTGTTTGGATGTCCCTTGCCTTTCCCTGGATTTCTGCAGCCTCAGCTTCTGCTTTACATAGGTCATTGCCTTGCAGGGGGTTCTTATCCCAAAGATCAAAGGAGGAGTTATTTTGCTGTTTCAGAAGTGGCTGGGAGAGTATGGTGGAGCTGCACAGCTCACATCATGGTGGCTAGGAAGGAGAAAGAATTACAGGGAGTGTCCCAAGATGTACTCCCAATAGGCTACGGCCTCCAGCTACGCCTTGTCTCCTAAAGTTTGCACACTTGATTAACATAGCACCGCCAGCTGGGGCCCCAGCGTCCAGCACCTTGACTAAGGAGGGACATTTCACATTGAAAGCCTAGTCCAGTTCCTACCTTTGCTGCAGCAGGGTTTTTTTTTTTTCTAAAAAAAATTATTTGTTGCCTTTGGAGAATGCTAAGGAGAAAACATACCATTCAGAAAACTGATCAAGAGATTCAGGAAGCTTTCTGCTCATACTGGTGAACAAAGATGATAAGTGAAAGTTGTTGTTTTTTTTTTTTTTAAATAGAAAGTTAGCTAAGAAATGAGGGGCTGAGAAGATGGCTCAGTAGTTGAGTGCTTTCTGTTTAAGAAAGCCAGAGACCACCAAGTTCAACTCCTCCAGAAGCCATGTAAAAGGTGAAGTGTGGTCACATATTTCTGGCTTTACGTGGGCACTAGGGAATCTAACCCAGGCCAGCAGGCTTTGCAAGCAAGTGCCTGTAACCACTGAGCCATCTCCCCAGTCCTGGACTGCATGTTTAAGAAGGCCAACCTATCAACAAAAAGGCCAAAGCCACCAGGCAGTAATGATGAGGCAGTTGGGGACGTTGATCTCTGGAGGAATTATTAACTTTACTTTTGAGTGTGATCTTCCATTGGGATTATTCTGGGAAGCATTATCATTCAGAGATGTGCTATAGTAATCGAAATCAGGAAACCAGTGGGAGGTCTAGGGTGCCAATGGAGTATAGTGGTCTTTGGCCAATGTTGATAATAGTTGCAGGCGAGGTGGGCACAGGGTGCTTATCATTTGTGCATGTGTGTGTGTGTGTGTGTGTGTGTGTGTGTGTGTGTGTGTGTGTTTGTGCATGAGTGTGGAGGCAAGTGTCTTCCTCAGTCACTCTCTACCTTATTTTCTGAGATAGGTTCTCAGAATTTTGGCTGGGCTGGCTAGCCAGCAAGCCTGGTGATCCTTCTACTTCCTCTTCCCCAGTGCTGGGATTACACACAGATGCTAAGGATCTGAACTGACTGCACCATCTCCCCAAGCCCCCAGGGTGGTCAGTCATTACGTGCTTGCCTATGCTAGTGAACGATGATTTCCCAGTGAATAATTAAAAATCATATCCATTGCTAAAAGGCCCAACCCAGCGGCAGTTTGTAGGCATCATCTAGAGCCAGGGAACCCTCAGAACTGTGATGTTCCAAGTTCTGGGAGGCAGCATGCTCAGGAAGCATTCATGGACCCAGAGCCAATCGAGATGTGGGGACAGTGACTGTGGAGCCCTCTCATGCACGTGTGCCTCATCTTAGCCTGGCTTGAACCAGTGTCAGCCTGTGACCACCTGTGAGCAGCAGCTGGGCTTGGCTGAGTCAGCATTTGTTACAGACCCACCCTGGTTAGACTTCTTTCCCTCCATTTGTCTCAGGCTAGAGTTTCTGACCAAGACATCCCCTACAGAGGCTTCCTTGGGTCAAATTTAGTCTGATTCAGTACAGTGGACCAACTCATATCCTCTGTCTGAGAGGATGGTGTTTTTTTTTTTTTTTTTTTCTTTTGGGTCACAAAGGATCTCTGTGGCTCCAGGAAGGTGTCAATATCTCAAAACAAGCAGTGCCATAAGCTAGGAAGGTTTAAAAAAAAACAAATAAGTGGTGGGCTGGAGAGATGGTTCAGTGGTCACAGGGGCTTGTTTGCAAAGCCTGATGGCCCTTGGTTCGATTCCCCAGTACCCAGATGCACAGAGTGGTACATATATCTGCAGCTTGTTTGTAGTGGCAGGAGACACTGGCGCACCCATACTCACTCTCTCTGTCTCTCTCTTTCAAATAAATAAATTAGTACATAACTAATATTAATGGAAGTATGGAAATAATGAGAAAATGAAAGGCACTGAGGTTTTTTTGGGGGGGGTGATGGTAGCCCTGCTTTCTGTGATAATTATATTTGGGAATGTGTTGAAAGGGCTCAGAAGAGCTGCCCACTGGTCATCAGTGGTTGGCTGTCATGGCTGGGAGGACTTAGAGCGATAATGAAGCCTCAATGACTTTAGAGGCTGTTTCCAAGGTCCCTTTCTTCTTGCATTAAGTTTAATAAATAAAGCATTAGAGAGATGAAGGATGGAGGTCAACATTCCTGCTTTATGTTTCTTCTTGGCACTTGTCCTGACTTGTCTTCATTCTATTAATCTTTCTGTTCAAGTCAATCTCCCTGCTGGGCTGTGTGGCATGAGGTGGGGACTTTGTGTCTCTGAAGAGAGGGGGCAGGCAGAGGCCAGCACTGGAGGAATCCTTAGCGACCTTGTGGATAAGATTGGGGGGGGGGCTTTTCTCTAATCCTTGACACTCCCTGGGGAACAGTGGCATCCTCAAAAGGTGCAGACCCAGCCTGCCCTGGCATTGACCTTCCGACTCTGCTCACCCGGCATGATGCCCATAGTCGTGTCCCCGGGGTCACAGCCCACAGAGAGAGGGTTGGGCTGTGGTGTTGGAGCAATGGGGCAGAGATGCCAGCTGCGGGCACTGTCGTCAGACAGCTGCCGGTACAAACAGAGACTCGCGGGGGCTCAGAGACGGAATGTTCCCACCGCAGCCAGGACGCAGGGTGCGGCTGTCCTGCTTGGCTGCCTTCTTTATTTATTTATTTGTTTAAGTTTCTCATGTTTGAGTAAAGAAATGGCATTGAGGAAGGAGGTAATGCTGTGGAGCCTGTTTACCCTGAGAGCAGCCTGCCAGCCTGGGCCGGTGCTGGCCCCTCACCTGAATTCCTTTGGGAGCTTTGTTTGCTTTTTGGGGGAGTGGGGGGGGGGATGGTGGCTTTGCAAGTGATTTTATTGAGGTCGAATTTACGTACCACGAAAGTCACCTGTTTTAGGTGTATAAGTTGGTGATTTCTGTAAACAGGCTGAGTCACGCAACACCACCTCACCCACCTGAGAACTCCGTCATCTCCCCGTTCCTGCCCCTGGCAACGTCTGCCTCCATAGATCTGCCCCTTCTCGACGTCTCCCAGGAGCAGAATTGCAACAGTGGCCTTTGCACCTGCTTCTTCCTTGCAGCTGCACCAGGGGCCAGAGCTGCAGTGCTCCGTGTGGCCCACTGTGTGTCGGCCACTGCAGTCTGTCTATTCACAGTGGTCACTGGCGATAAGCTTGCCATCTGTCTGCCCGGTGTACATGTCTGACCATCATGTTCCAGTCTTTGGGTGGATGTGGTTTCCTTTTTCTGGGGTAGAAACTGGGATTTGATTGATGACTTTTGTTAAAAAGCATGTTCTCTGGATAGATCCGGCATGCCAGGCTACAGATTCAAGAGGGACAGAGCAATAAAAGCAAGGGTGACAAGTAAGTTTCCTACTGGTGTCTCACCCAAGACTGTCATCATCACCAGTTTCTTGTATTTCTTTGTCCAGTGGCAAAGACACACTGATTTTCATGAGACATGTCCTAGTTTGGGATCCCTGAAAATAGAGCTAAACCGGGACTTGGGTTCAAGTGGGTCACTTGGAAGTGACCTCAGGAAGGGCAAGGGGGGCTGGGAAAGAGGACCCATGCAGAGTGAGCAGGTGGGAGGAGGAATCAGTTGGGCTAGGTTCTGCTCAGCACTTTGTAGGATCATCCTGTGAGGAGAGGGAGGTGCGGCTGCTCAACCCCTCAGATGGCCAGGCCTGGCCCCGGGAGGGTGCTTGTCCCTCCCCCGCTCCGGAGGTAGATGAAATGGATGTCTACACAGTCGTGGTTGCTTCGTGATGGCGACAGTGTCTGAGAAGTGCACCTTTAGGCAAGGCTGACATCATAGGTACATATACAAACCATGGCATCTTCAGCGCTTCCGGGTCTTGACTGCACGTCACCTGGGGGCTTATGTCTGCGTTCACACCTGTGGCAGCGTAGCCCACACCTCTCTCCACTATGTAACTCTCTCCTTCATCCTCTCTCTCTCCCTCCCTCCCTCTCTTCTTTTTCTTTCAATGTTTCTTTCTCTATTTTTTTTGGGGGGGACAGGATCTCCCTGTGTAGCTCAGATTGTCCTTGAACTTGTGACCCTCCTGAGTGCTAGGATTAGAGGTGTGTACCACCAAGTCCAGCTGTACTTCACTCATACGTGGGACATGGCGTCTCTTGTACGGACAGGCTGGTTTATTTCCTTCTCTCTCTCTCTCCAACTGGTGGATATGTACATTGGTCTGATTATCTGCCGGTGATGTCATTGACTTTGAAATAGATCAAAAGTGGACAGGAAGGAAGGAAGGATGGATGGGTAGATGGATGGGCGGGCAGCTGGGTGTATGGGTAGGTAGATAGATGTATGGAAGGAAGGAAGGAGGGATGGCAGGGTGGATGGGTGGGAGGATAGTTAAGTGGGTGGGTGGATGGATGAGTGGGTTTGTGGGTGGGTGGGTGGGTGGAGGAGTACACGTGATTAGCCAATAAGTGAGCTGAGGGCTGGGGTTTGGGGGCTGGGTATATGAGCATTTATTGAGTAACTGTTTGAACTCTACTGTACTTGAAGAATTTCAAAGATAAAATGTGGGGAGAATGCTGCCCTGAATATCTGTGCGCCAGTGCGCCTGTCATAGGGGCTTCTCTGTGCTCTTCTGCGTGACATTTCCAGGTGTCTTCCTGGGGGGAAGGTGGTGACAGTCACATGATCCCAGCAGTGAGGAGCACAAGCCATCTATGAGTAAAAAATTCCAAGACGGTGACGTTGTGGGGTGTGGATTGTAAAGTCTATCAGCTCAGCTCTGCTCTAGACAGGTGTGGGTGGGGACCCGAGGCTCTGGATTCCTCCTGGAAGTATACCAGGGAGGCTCCACAAAGGAGGTAGCTTGTGTGCAGGGTTGGCTGTGCCCATGGAAGCCTAAGGAAGTGGGTAGATGCTGTCTGAGAAGGAAGAAACCTTGGGCCAGTTAGTGCCTCAGAGTCCCTGAGCTTGTGTGTGTCATGGTTCTGATGTCTGAGCCCAGGGTCCCTCCTGGAAGGTCTGGCCCCTCTCTTTGCCCCATCTGGGCTTCTGCTGAGCATGAACACCTGAATTTAGGGTCTGTCTGGCTTTCTTGCCACATCTAGGGTGCATGCATGCACCATGCAGGGAGCTCTATTCTGTTGCAGCAAGCAGCCCTTTGCCTGGGGGAGGGGCTGAAGCCCACGGAAGCTGGTGGGATGGGCAATCATGGCCCTGCCCTCAGGTCTTTTTTTAATATCTTTATTGTGAATAAGTATATACATCCTATGAGCAAATATTCCCTTGTGGGATGCAGCCTGCCAATAGCCAGCTGCTTCATCCAGGTGCTCGTGGGTTAGGAACAGGTGGGAAGAGGAGAGAGGTGAAAACAGAAGGGGGAAGAGAGAGAAAGAGAAGACGAGGGAGAAGAGGAGGGAGGAGAGAGAGAGAGGAAGGGAGAAAGACAAAAAAAGAAAGAAAAAGAAGTAGAGATGTATGTAGCTGGGGTTGGAGTATGCCTAGTGTGGCATTTGTGTTACCAGAGGGATGTTGCCAAGGGACGTGTCCTTTGGGAGGGTGACAGTGGACACTCCTAGGCCTGTCACAGTGGAAGAGACCATCCTGGCAGGAGCTGAAAGTGCCCGAGCCAGCCTGGGTGGGGGTGCACAGCCTGGTGAGGCCAGGGCTTTGCGAAAATCCAGACCAGTAGCACCAATTCCAAGAAATCCTATCCCTGGGTCTGTTGGGTACATCCAGGAACTGGAAGCCAATGTCACGGAGGAAGGATTGGGGGCTGGCCATCCCTGAGGATGGGGCCAGAGGGGGCAGCTGGCAGAGGCAGGAACACTGCGTGTGCAGGGGGCAAGCACAGGGGAGGACTGAGCCACAGATGTGAAATGTCAGACAGGCCGCTGAGGCATGCATGCCTTCATTCTGTTGGGCACACCCCTTGCTGCTGGCTGTTTTGTGAATGATACCAGCTCTCAACTGGCACATGGATTTGAAGAACTGAGCTAGACTTGTGAACGGAGCTTCCTGCCAGGGTCTGAATGTCTTCTTGTCCCCAGGAGTGGGTGGGCACAGGAGCAGTGGCATAGAGCTGGAGGTGGAAGGTGTGGGGATCTGTGGGAACAGAGCTACAGTCTCGATGCCTGTGTCCTCAAATTCAAATGTTGAAACAAATCCTCATCCATAACTGAAGGTGTTGGGAGGTGGGGATGATGATGGAACCTACATGAGTGGAGTTAGTGTCCTTGTAGAAGGGGCCCCAGTGCACCCTTGTCCTTCATCATATGAGGACATAGTGAGAAGGAGCCACCTGCAGCCTGGGGCAGGTCCTCTTGGGAACCCAAGTCAGCTGAGACAGGAGAGGTGCTTGGCATGTTGGAGCTCAAGTGTGATGGGTTGGATGTTTAGCCCAGGGTCCTCCTAGACGCTCTGGTCACATTCTCTGCCCACCTGGTCTTCTTTTGAGTGTGAGCTCAGAGATTCAGGGCCATCGTGTACCTTCAACAACAATCCACTGGGCCCCTCGCCACATGCTGGGTGCTGTGCACCAAACACAGGAGCCCTGATCTCAGACTTCCAGCCTCCGAGAGCTGTGAGGAAACCAACTACTGCTCTAAGCGCACAGTGCGTGCTGTTCCGTTAGACCCAACAACTCGGAAACAGGCTCAGCTTGGGGCTCTGGCTCAGACGTGGAAATAACAGGCCATCCATACTGTGGGTACAGCTCTCCATCACTGTGCTCAGACCTCAGCCAACTGTGAAAACGAGGAAACAGAAACCATGGTGACATAATCTGAAGATCCGCCAACGGGCTGTGAATGCTCCAGCAACTTGGTGACATATAGGGTGTCCAGTGACGTGTCCTTTGGGAGGGCGACAGTGGACACTCCCAGGCCTGTCACAGCAGGAGCACCCATGCAGTAACTGCTGAGGGTGCTCACAACAGCTGCTTTGGCCCCTGAAGGTAAAGTGAGCTGTCAGAAGCCCAGGCAGACATGTTTGTCTCTACAATGTCAGAATTTCTTGAGAAATGATGAATTCACAGGTTGCATCACTCTTGCTGGCTTTAATTAAGTGCGGTTGATTTCTCCTGGTAGACATGACCATTTATTTTATTTTATTTTTTATTTTTTGGTTTTTCGAGGTAGGGTCTCGCTCTAGCCCAGGCTGACCTGGAATTCACTATGTAGTCTCAGGGTGGCCTTGAACTCACGGTGATCCTCCTACCTCTGCCTCCCGAGTGCTGGGATTAAAGGCATGCGCCACCACACCCAGCTAGACATGACCATTTAGCATTCACGGGCTTTTCTTTCTTTTTTTTTCAACAATCTTAGTTTTTGATAGGAACTTCAGGATCACACATTTTGTGTGTGTGTGTGTGTGTGTGTGTGTGTGTGTGTGTGTGTGTGTGTGTGTGTGGTGTCTTAGAGATCAGACAAGAAGCTGTACAAACAGTGGTATAAAGCTGTTTAGGACCCAGAGCGGTCATATGCAGGATGGGTGGTAGGAAGTGAACCATGTGTCATGGGCAGGAGAAATTGAGCTGCAGCCTGGGGACGGGCAGACAGACAGTTCTCTGCTGTGGTGATTTTCCTGAACAAGGCTCATGATGAATGACAGGTCGGGGTACCCGGTGTCTCGGTCTCGGTGTGTTCCTTCTCGTATAGCTCCAGGTGAGGAGTTACTGCTGGTGCGACTGATGAGGCCATGCACCTGGGATTTCTGAGGATTTGATATAGTCACAGGTATCATTATTGATTGGCACAGATAAATTATTTATCAGTTTGTGCTTCCTGATGAGTTGGGAGGCTGGTATCACCAGGAACCTTGGAGTGACTGTCCCCTTCCGCTTGGACCCTCATAGCTGGGTGGGCTCTGCAGAGAGCTGCAGAGAGACAGTGTGGAGGGGGAAAGCCAGGCCCTTGGCTCTTGGGGAAGGCTGATGGTCTTGTTCTTGTCACTGTCCCATGGTATGCTGCTAGCTCAACACCACACACTCTCTCCCCGCACCAATGCCATCTCTGCTGTCCTTTCAAGTCACCCCCACCAACACACACAGGAAGGGCAGTGCCAGGTCCCACACAGGCCCCTTTCCAGCCTGGATGCTCGTGCAGGGGCCTCCTGTCCCCAGGGCTCAAAGCTGTCAGCCAGTGCTCTGCCCTCCTCTCAGTCACAGCTGTTACCCTGACACTCTGTTCCTGAAGCAATCTTCTGGAAACAGAGTGAGCTGAGTCAGAAACCCGAGAGGCTGGCCTGGAGGCCTGTGGGTTTGGTCTCTTTGCTAGAGGTTCCCACTTGGCAAAGGTGTTTACTTCCATCAACCTTTCCAGAAACAAGGGGTCAACAAGAATGTCCTTGTGCTTCCATGCCCCACGTGGCTGGCCCTCAGACAAACCCCAAGGAGTCCATGGGCTTTCTTGTGAGCCCACACCATTCTGTAACACCTCGGTGGAGGTCATGCCCCTGCTGTTTTTTTTTTCTTTTTTTTTCCTTCAGAAAAACAAGGATTTTATTCCCAACATTTTTTAAACTTACATTGGAAGATATTAATTGTTTTAACTGGAGGGTCCATGAAATCTCATTTTAAGCCACTTTTTTAAAAAACCTATTGATTTTTTTAAATAAAATGATTGTACTTTTAGACCCCTTCTCCCCAGCCCTAATTCTGATGAGGGTCTTCTTTGGTGGGGTCATTGATAGTCATTGTCTCTGGGATGGGGCTATTCCCACCCACTCTGAGGCTAGTACTATCTTTCCACCCCTCTTCTGGAATGTTCCTTGGTGGGCAAGATAGTGATCGGATTTAGTGTTGCTCTCTCTGTAGCTTCTGGGTCTCTGTTTTGATGAGGTTTGAGTGACCAGAGTGTCTGTCACAGTTTTCCTGGAACTCGTTTTTCAGGCCAGTTGTGAGAGCAGTATTTGTGTCACCACTTCCTTTGGAATGACTTCTGGGCCCGGGACCCATTCCTGGTAGACAGTTGGTTCTCTTCTTGATGTATCCTGGTTCTCCCCATGTTCTCCACCATCTGGCTCACAAGAACCAAAGGGGAACAGGGGCCTACCTGCTCCACAGAAGCCTCTCCCTGATTCAGTTTTGGGGGCTACTGGATGGATGCTGATCACACTGGGATCCTCATGTGGGGATAGATCTCTTGTTTATCTCACCACTTTCTTATGGGTTTCATTTGGGCCCTACATGATAGGCCAGGGGTGGTTCATCTCCTGCCAGGATGTCAGCTATTATCCCATGTCTTGTAGGTGGAATTGGGTTGTCTATAGCTTGCACTGCCTTCTGAAAAATACAAACAGAATCTCCAGGGGAGAGTGAGATCAGTGTAGGTTAAATGAGACACACATTGCTAATTTGGCAAGATTCTAATGGGTGCAGCCTCTCTGTAGCTCTCTGGTAGTGGGAATTTGTCCTTGGAGCCCAGGTTCTTGGTCCCCATAAGATTTTGCCATGGATCCCAGTTCCAGTTTAGGGTTCCTTGTCACTGAGCGGATCTCTTAGCCAATCAGTAAGCTGTTGATTACCCTTCTAGGTTTAGCGCCACTATTGCACAGATGAGCGTTTCTTGACTTGCTGGTCTCTTCCATACAGCAGTGTGTTCAGCATTCTCCTGGCATCAGTCTGTATTGTTTATCGGTGGTCTCTGCTTTCTCCAAATATCATTGAGCCTTTCATGCTTTTAAAAATATTTTATTTATTTATTTTCAAGCAGAGATAGAGAGAATGGCCTCCAGCCACTGCAAATAAACTCCAGACACATGTGCCACTTTGTGCATCTGGCTTTACATGGGTACTAAGGAATCAAACCTTCATCTTTAAGCTTTGCAAGCAAGTGCCTTAACCACTGAGCAATCTCTCCAGCCTTTACATGTCTTTTTTACAGAAGTTTCCTTTATGACCCACTGAGTTTAATTGCATTACTTGAATGAGCATGGGTGGGAGGTTATTTACTGGAGCATGGGCAATTTAACAGTGGCAATACCATAGAAAAACATGACTCCCACTCCCCGGTACCCAGTAACCCTAACTACCAATATCTCCTCAGGAGGGATGGAGCCTGGTGAGCTCCCCCTTATCTATGATGGAATATTAACCAGCTCAACCTTGTGCAGGTAACTACAGCTGCTGTGAGTTCCTGAGTGCAGTGAGCATATCCTATCCAGAAGACAGCAATTCTCAGCACTCCTCCGTCGCCTCTGGCTCTTACATTCTTCCACCCCCTCTTTTGCCATGATCCCTGAGCCATGGAGAGGGAAAGGGAAATAGATGTTTTGTTCAGGGATGAGCAATTAACAGTCACTTGTTCTCATCGACACTTCTACCAGCTATGCATTAACCTCTGCCCTCTGCAGAAAGGACCATCAATGATCCAGAGCAGTACTTATCTCTGGGTAGAAACATAAATCTTTAGAAGGAAGTTTGATTTAAACTATAGTAGGCCCTCTAGGGCCAGTCACCTCTCTTAGCCATGAACTTTTGTCTAGGTTTAAGTAGCAGACATGAATTCCCTCCTGTGGAACAGGCCTCAAATCCAGTCACAAAGTGGTTGGTTGCTTTCATTACACTCATGCCACTATTGCACCAGTGGGCATATCTTGCTTGGCCAGTGGGTTGTGTAGTGGGTCCACCACTGGGTAAGATTGTTGATGACTTTTTCTCTCCTGGAAGCCTGCAAAGCACCTTCTGGCACTATGAAAGGCAGCCAGCAGGGAAGAAGTTTCCAGCTCAATTCCAGCGTGTGGTGTCTTCAGCAACAGGGACTTACCATCTGGTTGTGGTGGGCAATCGAGAGAAATGGAAATAGCTTGTATTCTTCTAGGAACCTTTGTCACCTTCCTGACCAATAATTCATAGGGAGGTAGCCTGCCCCGGGTACTGGAATTTTCATTTAATAAACTATAGCTTCTGGGAACAGCTTTATCTACGTTATCATGCATATAAAACTCCTTTTCTTTTTGGATCTATCTGTACTATAGAAATGAGGTTGGGGTTCCCTCTTGGAGGGGGAATATGGGCTGTTGTGTGACCAGCAGTGAGGACACTTGGCCCATGCCTGTCCAACTTTCTCATCATCTGACCTAGCATTGCTGTCCTGGGCTCAGTGACACCCCACAAGGCATTTGTTCATAAGAGGCCCTGAGGCCTTCCACTTTGAGTTCTGCCCTGTGTGTCACTCACCCTGGCTCTCACTGGTCCCTGATCCTCTGCTCTCATTCACTGGAAAGCCAGAGCCAGCCTTGACGGGATTCTGTCCAACCTGAGACAACAAAGGCCACGTGCCAGGGCCCTGGGGATGGCCTTGAGCATTGGGAATGCTGGGGGTGGGCCCTGGTCTGGATGCTCAGGGAACTCTGGACCTTGTAAATTCACAAGTGTATTCAGGGGCCTAAGGAGGCCAGAGAAGTGACCTGCAATGGGGTGGGGGGGTGCTTCATCAGGCAGGGTGGGACAAGGTGCTAGGCAGAGCCCAGCCTCCCTGCCAGAGAGGGTGACGTGGTCACACTTCCTGCTGGTCTTGTGGGGCCTATGGAAGTTTCCTCCCGGCTTCTTATCAGCCTCTGGGCCCTTTAGGTGAGGAGGCTTCCTGTGCATTAATCTCAAGGGCAGTGAAGTCAGCACTCCACATATCTGGCGAGAGGACCGCAGAAGGCTTCCTCTTTGGGGAGTGCAAAGGAACGTGGCCACTGAGCTTCAGGAAGGAAAGCCTTGGCTTCCTGGTGCGAGGGAACAAACAGGGGCTGTGGCTCTCAAATGCAGCAGCAGAGCGTCAGAGTCCGGCCACTTGGGACACAGACAATTGGCTCGGCCTGGTCCTGTACCACTGTCCACCAATGTCCTGGTGCTGAGGGATGACTGATCGTTGAGCTAGTGTGCCTTGGGCTGAGGTTTATCTGGGGTTTACTTGGAAGCCTGGCCCACGTTGAGGTCCTGCCCTCCAGCCCAGATGTGTCCTGACTGCTGGGCCCAGCAGAGCCTGCTAGAGGCCTGGGTCTTCTCTGCAGGGGAGCCTTGGCCACAGCCCATCCTCAGATGCTTAGAAGCTCAATCACATGGAACACAGATTCCCTCACAGAGCTTTTCTTGGGCAACAATCCTACTCCCCACCCCAGGCTCTGTAGCCTTCCAGCCCCACTATACCAGTGGCTCTCACTGGTGGCAACTGGGAGAAGCCAGGCACTGCTCCCTCCTAACTGTCCCTCCTAATATCATGCTGATATTTAATGTCCCCAGGAGCTCCTGACTGTATCTCTTCTTTTTCCTGAGCTTTGGCTGCTCCAGACTCTGAATTTGGGCAACAGCAGCAAACTGCCTGTTGTCTCCTAGCCTGGGGGGAAGGGGCCATGACGGGCATTGCTGGGTCCCCTGGCCTTCACTGTCAGGAGCATGCTGACTCGATGTTACCTATGGACCTGTGGCAAGGCAGACACGCTGAAAGTTAATGTCCCCAGAAGCCTCTGACTGTGACAGGTGGCAGTTGAAGGAGAGCCCCAGGTGGGCCAACCCTGAGAAGTGACTACACTGTGTCTCTAAGGCCTCCAGGGGATAGCCTGACCCTTGTGTTGTCCCTTCTTTCTCATTCACTTCCTGGGTTGAGGGGGTCAGAGGTCTCCTCTACATAACCTTGAACCCTGTCTCAGCATCTGTGCTGAGGGAGAGGATGGACTCTCACTACACTCCAGCTATTACCTATTATATCACCCATGATTCCCTTTCTAGGCTCATGAGGCCATCACCAACCCCAGAGGAGGGGGAGGGCCTATGTCCTGGCCTGGCTACTGTTTGTCTCCTTCCAGGAGCCAGGGCTGAGGGCAAGGGGCAGAGAAGTGGAGTTAGACAGAGGGTCTGTTTCTTATGACAGCAATTGATCTAGGCATTGGGGACCTCGGCCACTGTCTGTCTGGGACAAACCTCCCCCTTCCCGACCCTCCCTGGCCCAGCTGGGCCCATTGTTACATAAAGTTCCTTATATAACCAGGGCAAAGACGGAAAGCCCCGAGTGAGTCAAAACAACTGTGCCTGGGCAGGAAACCTAGATGGACAAACATCTCCAGGAAAGTGGTGACCCACTGCTGAGGACTGGCCAGCCACAGCAGGAAAGAGACAGACAGGGAAGGCACGGGAGAGAAAGTGGTTAGACGCACACAGACAGACGGGAGCACTGGTGGTAGAGGTCAGCAGGCAGGGCTGTCACAGGCAACAGGCTGGCACAATACACCTGAGAGCCTGAGCCACCGGGACTCACTGGCATCCCAACACTTCTCCCTGGGCCCTCGAGTCATGGCTTCTGTGTTGCTGGCCTGCCTCACACCAGGCTTAAGTGCTTGGAAAGGCTGGGAGGGAAGCTGCCCCTGTCTGCACTGCAGCCCCTTCCAAGGGGGACAGTGGGCTGTATGAGGAAGAAGCATGAGCTCTTTACTATGGTTACACAGTTCCATGAATGGGGACTCAGATTTATTCTCCCATAGTTGTGGCACCAGAAATTCAAAGTGAAATTCTGGCCTCTCGCTACAAGCAGGCAGACCCTCACCTTTCCCATGCCCTATATATCTGTCTGGTCTCCAAGTTCACCTGTCCCTGGGTGTGAAGCACTGAGACCACCTCTTGCTGGAAGGGAGGACATTCCCAGCCAAGTGTACCTGTGCACGTAGACTTCTCCCTTCCTGCTCACCCTGCTCAGGTTCACCAAGGCCTGCTTTACCCAGGCCAGAGAAGCCATGTTGCCAAGGCTTGTCACCTGTGGATGGCTGAGTGTGGCTTCAGACGTATCTGGGAAGGACAGGTCTGTGTGTAAACCCCAGAGTGAAAGGACTATGGACGTGTTGCTGCATGTCTGCCTCAGGAAAGCTCCCCTGCGCAGTTGTGACTTGGAAATAAGTTAGCTCCAGTTCTCTGGCCTAGTTTACTTGAGGGCACTGTTCCAGGTCAGCAGGGGTTTGAGAGGAGGAGGACTGAAGGAGAAGAGAGAGGCGCATGGCCAGGCAACACTGGCAGGACTCACAGGCAGGCACGTGCTCACGAACGTCTATACCCACTCAGAGGTGGAAGCAAGCTCGGGGCTCACGTGGTGAGGCTGTTGGGTGAACAGAGAGGTTTCCCACATCCCCAGGTGCTGCGTGTCTATGGACCCAGTGAGCTTTCTGAGTGCTTGACTGGTGCCTCCAGACCCTCTTCCCCTCCAAGGAAAGACAGGTAGAACTCCTTAGCAAGGGGGCCATTATGTGTGTGTTTGCGTGTGGGTATGTGCACATGCCTGGGAGGAGGGGCTGTGGTAGGCCTGTCTAACATGTGTGTGTGCAGCAGAGTGGCCTCTGTGAGTACATGATATGTGCCGTAGGGGGTGATGTGAGGTGTGTGTACTCTGGGGTAGGTGTGTGTGGCATATGCTGTGTGGTATCTATACAGTGTGTGGCATGTGCATGGTGTGTGTGTGTGTGTGTGTGTGTGTGTGTGTGTGTTGTGCTGTGTGTGTACATAGTGCATGTGGTGTGTATTGTGGTATGCATGGTGTTTGTGGCTTCACGAGCCCTCCTGATCCCTGGATGGGTAGAGGTCATAACATTGACACCAAGTGGCTTTTTCTATGGTTCCTGGTGTCAAAGGCAGGCTAGCGGATTTCCCATGGCCTGTGTCTGGCGCTGGGCCCTGGAATAAGTGTTTTGAGAATGAGGGAGTTCATTTGAACTCCTGAAACTTTTTCATTGTGAGGGATTTGGCTAATAAATGTGGGTAAGTGCCTCCAAGGGGATGTTCTGAGGTCAGGGTCTGGCTTTGAGTAATCAGGCCTGCTGGTGGCCAGTCCTTTGGAATGTTCTGGGCCCTTGAAACTGTCTTCTGGATACTTCATGGCCACTGCACTCACGAACTCAAAACGGTTGTAATTTCCAGCACAAAATTGAGCCTGTCATCACTTCACCATTGATGGGGGAAAGATATCTGAGAGCCCACACCCCCCAGAGGAGCTCATGGTGGTTGCTGGAAGAGGAGGTCCAATTCCTCAGTACTGTGGCCGCTGATTGTGCCCACTCCACAGTAAATAACCTTGCATCTATAATTGTGCAAACAACCCTCATTCAAGTCCATGAATTACAGAAAAGAACGAAAATACTACAGGAATAACAGGACAGAGGAGTGTTAATGGGAGGGGGAAGGGGAGGGGGATAAGAAAGGGTAACTGGGTGGAATAAGATCAAAATACATTATATACATTATGAAAATGTCAGGCCGGGCGTGGTGGCGCACGCCTTTAATCCCAGCACTCGGGAGGCAGAGGTAGGAGGATCGCCATGAGTTCGAGGCCACCCTGAGACTACATAGTGAATTCCAGGTTAGCCTGGACTAGAGGGAGACCCTGTCTTGAAAAACAAAAACAAAAAACAAAAAAACAAAAAACAACAACAACATTATGAAAATGTCTATATATGTCCCAGACCCCTGGGCTAAGCAAGCGGCACCAGGAAGAACGATGGTGACAGTATGACAAGCTCAGCTGCCTGCTCATGTGGCCCAGGGCACTGGGACTCTGGGCTGACAAGGGCAGGTGCTGAGCACTGCTTTCCTACAAGAGCTTCTAGAAGGGCTGTGACATCCTGTCCTTTAACAGTGTAGAGTACACAGTCCCAATGTGGATGTGCTTATTTTGATTTTATTTTTGACAATTTCATGCATGTCTATAATATTGTTTAATCAGTCACTCCATTATCCTCTCTTAGCTCCCACTCCCCTTCTCCATTAATTCTCTTCCCATTTTTCTTTTTGGGGTTTCGAGGTAGGGTCTCACTCTAGCCCAGGCTGACCTGGAATTCACTATGGAGTCTTAGGCTCGCCTTGAACTCACGGTGATCCTCCTACCTCTGCCTCCCGAGTGCTGGGATTAAAGGCATGTGCCTCCACGACTGGCTTTTTTTTTTTTTTTTTTTGTGACGTATTGAGTTAAACTTGGATTGCTTACATGAGCATGGATGGGTGGTTATTTACCTAGAAGCAATGGCAACTTACTAGTGCTGCCTCCAGTAGAGAAAATGTCTTCCCCTTCCTCAGCAACCATCCACGGCTCCTCTGAGAAGAGAGGGGCCTCATGAGCCCCTCCATCATGTGTGACGGAATGGGCTGTTAAGCTGGTAACCACAGCTGCCGTGAGTTCATGAGCACACCATCATATCAGCTCAGAGAGAGCATTCACTCACAGCACTCCTATCCTCCGGCTGGAGCCTTTTTCTACGCCCTCTTCGGCAGTGTTCCCTGAACCTTCGAGGCAGGCAGGGATCCAGATGTCCTGTGCAGGGAGGAGCACACAATGGTCACTTGTTCTCATCAGCGCTTTTCAGTTATGCATCAACATCTGTGCACTGCGAAAGAAACTTCTGAAATCCAGGCTGAGAGCAACCCTAGTCTATGGGGAGAAATATCAATATTTAAAAGGCATTTTGAAAGCATGTTCATTTAGCATAACAATAGTAGTGGCTTCCCTCTCTAGGGCCATGACCTTTAGCTACCAGTTTATTTATTTATCTTTAGCTACCAGCTTTTATTTATTTATTTGTTTATGTATTTATGTAGAGTAGAAACTTTGTATGAATCATGTGTTGGGACCACCATTTCCCTCCTCCCTGCCCCCATTCCACTGAGGGCCCTCCTCAGTGGATTTGCTGGTATGAGCCATGGGATTGTGGGCTATGAGCTGTGTGACTAGCAGTCAGTCATTGTGGCGCTGGGCAATGCCTCTGGATATTCCCATCCATCTTGGCTCTTACAATCTTTCTGCCCCTTCTTCCAGAAAATTTCCTGAGTCATGGTGGGCGTGTTTTCAGTCTACTATCGTGTTGAGCTCTTAGTAGCTTCTGGATTTCTGTTTTGGTACATTTTGAGTGTCCTCAGTGTCTGTCTCCATCACCCTGGTGCAGGTTGTCAGGGTTATTGTAGAAGCACCACTCTTGCTTATCTCGCCAATTCCCCTATGGTTTCTCCTGGGCCCTAGCTGACTTTTGAGGGGTGGTTCATCTCCTGCCAGGAATCAGCTACCGTTTCTGGTCTTATTGGTAGAATTAGGTTGTCCTCAGTTCTCACTGCCTTCTGAATAGCTCCCAGCTTTTGACCAGGTTTACTGTACTCCACATGAATTCCTTTCTGTGGAGTGGGCCTCAAATCCAAGTAGAAAATGGTTGGTTACTCCCATAACATCGTGCCATCATTGTACCAATGGGCACATCTTGCCTGGCTGGAGGAAAGTTTCCAGCTTAGTTTCAGCTTCTTTTCTCTATGTCCTGCATGATATCTTTAACAACAGGGACTTACCACCTAGTTTTGGTGGGCAACCAAGGTCAATGACAATGGCCTATATAATTTAGGGGTTTCTAGAATTTTCCTAACAACTCACTGAGAGGTATCTCATCCCTGGCACTGGGATTTTTGATTAATAACCTATGGCTTCTGGGAACAGTTTTAATCATGTTGGGTGCCTTCATTCAAACTCTTTTATACTGTTAATTAGTCTCCAAAGCTGTAGATTTCTATATGACTTTTTCATGTGTCCTTAGTTTTGGTTAACTCTTCCCCATTCCTTCCTTTCCCCTATCATTAAACCCATCCTTGCTGGACCACTCTTCTTCCCACTCTCTACTTACATATCACTTCTGTTCTGCTATGCTCCCCACACCTCTCCCTCCTTTTTAGCTTCTTGCCTGTTGTAGCCAGTTCCATTTTCTGGGATGAACATCCAACCAGACATGGCTTATGGGAGGAACGGGTTTATTTCAGCTTACAAATCCAGGGGAAACTCCATCAATGGCAGAAGAAGCTGCTGGCTTCCATAGATCCAAGCAGAGAGAAACAACTCAGCAAGCAAACAGCAACACCAGCAAGCACAAATTGCAAGAGCTCAAACTGCTCTTTCTATACCTTTGGGCTGGAATTCAGATCCATCCCCAAACACACCTTAGGGTGGTTTCTAAGATCCGTACCCGCATGGCCCCCCTGTAGCAAGAATCTGCCCGCTAGAGCTGAAGTTACAAACTCAATTTTAGTAAAACACCTGCATCTATGGGGCCATATATTTATAATATCACATTCAAACTACTACTCTGGTCTCTATAGGTACTCACTTCAACTTAAACATACCAATCAAAAAATTCAAAGGCAGGATCTACACATCTTTCTGGGACTGACTGGGTTACCTTGCTCAATATTCCAGTTTCATCTATTTTCCTGAAAACTTTTTTTTCCAGCTGAATAAAATTTCATTGTGTATATGTATCATATTTTCATTATCCATATATCAGTTGATTTATCAGTTGTTGTGACTAGAACATGGATATGCAACTATTTTTATCATAGGATATAGAGTGCTTATATGCCCAGGAGTGGTATAGCTGGGTTTTACTTTTAGCTTTTTGAGAAACCTCCACACTGATTTCCATAATGGCTACACATCAGTTTACACTCCCACCATATGTACTTTTTAAAGTGCATGCCATATGAACTTGTACACCAAAATATTATATGGCTATAAAACATAGGGACTTTAAATATTCTAAAAAGATGATATAGAACATAAGCAATGTAGAAATTAATACCCCCACAAAGCATTCCAGGGGTACATTTTTCTTATGTCCCTGTTGAGCCCTGGGCTAGAATTGGGTGGCAGTAGAGTTGAGCATTCTGTACAGTATGGGTTTGACTTCTTTTTAAAAAAAATTATATCTTTATTATCCATAATTAGATACACTGAATGAGCAAATAATGTGTTGGTGTCCCCAATTCCCTGATTTCCCTCCTCCCTGTCCCCAATTAGCTGGATATCTTCCTCTGTAGACAAACTGGCTCAGTCCATGGGGCCGGGGGCTATGGGTTTGACTTCTTAGTTGTTTGCTTCTGCTCATATAATTGAAATACTTTGTTGTGCATTATTTTTTTCAGACACTGAGAACATTGACGGGAACGTGTCATGGTCAATCTTGGCTGATCATTCATACCTACCTCCTTTGCCCCTCCCCCACCTGGGTTCTTCAAAAGCAACTTCTGACCTCATTTAATCAGGAAAATACAGAATAAAATATAATAAAATGCCCTTATTACACCTAAAACATTAACAATTAATTCTTTCATTTGATATGATAATCACTGTCGAATGTTCCTTGATTGTCTTACTGTCTTTTTCAAGTTGGTTTGTTTGTCCAGAGTCTCCTTTGAACTTTTATTACCCCTGCTCATATCCTCCTCTCATTTCCTCCTCTTCTTTTCCTGATCTCCACTTTCATTTGTCATTCCATCATTGAAGAAACCCGGTCACTTGTCCTGTCGGATTTCCCATACCCAGGATTCTGGCTGCATCTGTGTGGTGTGGTCTAACCTGTTCCTCTGTCCTGAGTAGGATTAATCCAGAGACTTAATTAGATTCCAGTATGGACATGCTATTGATGATGATATTGGTGATGACAATAGTGGTTATGACAGTGGTGGTGATGATGTTGATGATGGTGGTGGTGGTGGTGATGGTGATGGTCATGATGTTGATGATGGTGGTGGTGGTGGTGATGGTGATGGTGATGATGGTGGTGGTGGTGGTGATGGTGATAGTGATGATGGTGGTGGTGGTGGTGATGGTGATGGTGATGATGGTGGTGGTGGTGGTGGTGGTGATGGTGATGATGGTGGTGGTGGTGGTGATGGTGATGGTGATGATGGTGGTGGTGGTTGCGGTGGTGATGGTGATGATGGTGATGGTGGTGGTGGTTGTGGTGGTGATGGTGATGGTGGTGGTGGTGGTGGTGGTGATGGTTGCAGTCAGCTTTCTAGTTGCTGCGCACAGAGAACCCAAGGAAAAGCAGCTTGTGGAGGAAAGGATTTATTTGACTTACAGTCTTGAGGGAAGACTCCATTCTGACAGGGAAAATGATGGCATGAGCAGAGGAGTGGACATCACCTCTGCCACAGCACTGCAAACAGCGGCAGGAAGTTGTGCCAAACACTGGCAAGGGGAAGCTGGCTTATAACCCCCATAAGCCCGCCCCCAACAACGCAGCTCCAGCGAGGTTGTAAAACCCAAACTGCCATCAGCTGAGGATCAATCAGTCAGAACACATTCATTTGTTTGTGGGGGAACCTGGATCAGACCATGACATGACAGTGGTGGTGATGATGATGGGGTGGTGCTAATGGTGGAGGTGGTGAAGGGTGAGATTCCCTCACAGGTGGTGTATTCTTTCGTCAGAATAAAGCCATGTCTGGTAGCTCTCTTTGGAGTAGTCCTGATGGCTCCCATGTGAGGGCTCAGGGCCAACATTGTCCTTCTCCTGGTCAGTGTAGCTGTGGCCTGGCTTAGTATTTCATTGGGTTTCCTTAATGGCCAAAAAAGGAGATCAGTATGTCTGTTGCTAGAAGTGTCCTTTGGGCTGGAGAGATGGTTCAGCAGTTAAGGCACTTACCTGCAAAGCCTAATGACCTGGGTTCAATTCCCCAGTACCCACATAAAGCCAGATGCACAAAGTGGTGCGTGTATCTGGAGTTCATTTGCAATGACTGGAGACCTTGGTGTGCTCATTCTCTCTCTCTCTCTCTCTTTCTCTCTCTCTCTTTTAAAATAAATACATAAAATATTTTTTAAATAAAAGTGTCCTTGATGCTGGGACATAAGACTCAGGAGAGAAAGTGGCAGAAGTTTCCAGAAAGTGGGGTGACTGCTGGGGTTACATGCAGCCCCTTTTGTGTCCTGTAATCCTAGGTGAGTTCCTGGGTGGCTGGTTGGGAGGATATCGAGTCATGAGCTGAGGACAGAGCCTTTCCAGAGTTCTCAACTGGCCCCACCATCAACAGTAGGACCATGGGCAGGTCCTTCCCTGCTGCAGCCCAGGCCATGTGCAGGGGCAGCCGACTGACTGCTTTCAGTGACTCTAAGAGGAAAAGCATGGTCATAACACACTTCTTGATAGGGATCCATGAGGAAGAGGGACCAATGACCCAAGATGATCCCCAAGTTTCCTCCTGAGTATCTAGAAAGGAACCAGCTCCCCACCAGCTTGGCATATGGAAGACTCAGCCACTTGAACCATTGCCTTTAAGATTTATAGTCTTGTGCAAGGCTGACTGAGAAAAAGCTGTTGAAATGAATGATGGGGAGGGGTCCATTTAGGGGTGTGTGTGTTCAGGAAAATGAATGCTCAGGGATAGGGAGATGGCTTTGTGGTTAAAATGCTTGCCACTCAAGCACAAGGACCTGAATTTGGATCTCAAGTTTCCATGTAAAAGCCAGGCATAGAGTGTGTATTCCAGCGCTAGGTGGGTTGAGACAGGAGACTCACTGGCTAGCTAGTCTGGTTGAATTGGTATGTTCCAGGTTCAGGGAGAAATCCTGACTCAAAAAATAAGAGCCGAGTATGATGGAGCACACCTTTAATCCTAGCACTCAGGAGGCAGAGGTAGGAGTATTGCTGTGAGTTTGAGGCCAGCCTGGAACTACAGAGTGAATTCTTGGTCAGCCTGGGCTAGAGTGAGACTCTACCTTGAAAAAAACAAACAAAAAATAAGGTGGAGAGTGATCCAAGATGTTAACCTCTAGACTCTACATACATGTGCACACACATGCATGTGTACCTGCACACACCTGTGCCCACATAGGTAGAAGCACCCATACATGCATGGACCACCACATACACATACAAATTGTGTTTATTTGAATATAAAATGTCCCTCATAGAATCATCTGTTTTAATACTGAATCCCCAGTTGCTGGGGCTATTTGAGAAGGTCTTTGGGAGGCAGAACCTTGCTGGAGGAAGTGTATCACTGGTGGAAGACCTTGGAACATTATAATCCAGCCCTGCTTGCCTGGCTCAGCTCACTCTTGTTTCCTCTCTGCTGATGTGAAGATGTGATCCCTGGCTGGCTGGTCCTGCCATGCTTTCCCTGCCACAATCAATTTTCCTCTGGAAATGATAAGCCGGAAAGAAACCCTTCATAAGCTCTTCCTGGTCAGTTGTTATTTCCCATCAATGAGAAAGTCACTGCTACACATGTCACAGATATATATATATATATATATATATATATATATATATATATATATATATATATACATGTTTCTCAGAAGGATGGGCAACTTTTCTCCAAGATGGCGCCGAAAGCTAAGAAGGAAGCTCCGGCCCCTCCCAAAGTGGAAGCCAAAGCAAAGGCTTTGAAAGCCAAGAAGGCAGTGCTGAAAGGTGTCCACAGCCACAAAAAGAAGATTCGAACATCACCCACCTTCCAGCGACCCAAGACACTGCGCCTGCAGAGGCAGCCTAAATACCCCCGGAGAGCGCTCCCAGGAGAAACAAGCTTGACCACTATACTATCATCAAGTTCCCACTGACCACGGAGTCAGCCATGAAGAAGACAGAAGACAACAACACACTTGTGTTCATTGTCGACGTCAAGGCTAACAAGCACCAGATTAAACAGGCTGTGAAGAAACTCTATGACATTGACGTGGCCAAAGTCAATACCCTGATCAGGCCTGACGGGGAGAAGAAGGCACACGTTCGCCTGGCTCCCGATTATGATGCCTTGGATGTGGCTAACAAAATTGGGATCATCTAAACTGGATCCGGCTGGTTAATTCTAAATACACTTTGTTTTTTCACTAAAAAAAAAAGGATGGGCAAAAATGGAACAAGTTTTTTTTGGGGGGGTTTCTCAATCAAGAGGAGAGGTTATTGTTGCCATATTGTTGTCACGGTCATCTCAGACTTTGTGACTAAGGTGAGTTCTGTTGGATACGGTGTGGCCATCATAGACAGGACATGGCACCCAGGGCTGGCTGCCAGGCAGAGCTCTGGTGGGCAGGCAGAGTGTACTTGGAGCATCAGCCATAAAGCCTGGAGTGTCAGTGAGCCAGCTGGCAATACCTTTTGGCCATGGTATGACAGAAGGGCCTGTGGAGTAATCTTAGTCATCGGTGCGCCGTGAATCATGCTACTGGCACCTCCAGCCAGAGCAGCTCTTTGTCAAAGGCGTTTCAAGCACACAGACCACGGCTGGCCGGCCCGGCTGTTTACAGCTCCAAATCAGGGATCTGGGGAGGCCCCAGGGGTGGAGGCCAAGCAGGAAGTCAGGTTGCAGGGTCACGCTGAGACTCTGAGCACCAGCTCTTGATCCTAGCCCCTCAGCTGAGGGGAAGCCTGGGGCTTTCATGGGACCCCATGTCTGCAGGGAGTTAAGGGGGAGTCTTCCCGAGGCTGCCCACACCCCACCAAGGATTTGTTCAGAAAATATCCAGGCCCTTGGCCTGATAACTCTCCCCTCCTCTCCCTCCTCCTTGATCATTTTCTTGAAAACACACATACATACTCTCACACAAAGATTGTTTTCTTAGGGTAGTTTGAGTTTTACAAAAAAATTGATGAGAGAGGACAGACATTTGCACGTTGCATCTTGCCCTGGACGGGGACAGCATCACATGATGCTCTTTTATTAGCTGACTCTACAGTTTACATCATGGTTCGTTCTTGGGACATTCTATCACTCGGACAAATGTATAATGACATGTGTCCCTCATAACAGTGTCAAGCAGAGTAGTGTCCCTGCCCTCACACCCTCCCTCCCCACCCCAGACCCACCTCTCCTTCCCTCGCTCTGCACCCCAGACAGCCACGGGCAGTTTACTGTCTTCATGAATCTGCTTTTCCAGAACGGCTTGTGGTTCCATTCACACAGCACTCAGCCAGCCTGGTTCTCATCAAATGACACAGTGTGTGAAATTCTAGAGCCACGCGGGGGTGTGGCATCGTCTCAGCTCCTCTGAACTTTTTCATCTCTGGCATTTGGATGTGTACAGTCAGTCCTGCTTGTGCCCGACCCCATCTGAGAGCCTGAGCCTGGCCCCAGTGTCCTAGCTGGTCATGCAGGAAGGGCTGTGGACAGGGAGATTTGTGGGACCTCGAGAGGATTGAGGAGGGGTCTCGGACCCCTTCGAGGATGAGTGATGGGAAAAGGAACTCAGCTTCTCTAGCCCGAGGTTCCTCAAGTCTTCAGCTCCTCCAGGGTCACAGCTTCTCTATCCCTCGGATCTTCTAGCCCTCAGCTGCTCTGTCTCTCAACTCCTCTAGTTCTCAGCTCTCCCACCTCTTACAGCCCCTTCAGAACCCGAACTCTTCTTGCTGATAGCAAAGAGAATCCTCCCCTTGGTCACCTCTGCCAGTCTTCCCTGATTCTGCAGAGGAGGAGTGGCGTTCGCCATCCTGCATCAGCTGGGCCTTTGAACTTCACCGGTGCTTTG
The DNA here is from genome assembly GCA_004024765.1 of Zapus hudsonius. Classification (NCBI taxonomy): domain Eukaryota; kingdom Metazoa; phylum Chordata; class Mammalia; order Rodentia; family Dipodidae; genus Zapus; species Zapus hudsonius. Next base: position 25,243 of record PVHP010021827.1, read on the forward strand.
GCCCTGGCTTGTATGGTGTAGCTTTTCTTCCCAAGGTACTCAGACATTTCACAAGATGGGGAAACTGAGTCAGTGGGAAGACAGCCCCAGACACCTAGGCTCCTCTCTGCTGATGGCCCATACTCCCCTGGGTCCTGCAGTGTGGGCCCAGTGTGAAGTCTCTGTGGAGATCGCTGGAAGTTAGTCAGGAAAGGGGGAGAAGGCATCCTGGGCTCCAGATGACAGACTCCTGTGGCTGTGGCCATACTGGGGCTCCTGGCAGCCTCCTGCCTAACCTCTTAGCGCACAACAGAACCCCAAGGCCGAGGAGGTCAGTTGATCCCTAAGTGGACAGGCCAGTGGGGCTGCCCTGCCACACAGTCCTGGGTTGAGTGACAGACAGGGAGGGCTGGGCCTCTGCTGCGTGACCTCTAGGCCAGGGAGGTGGACGCTTCCTCAGCAGTGGAGCCTGGGAATACAGACATCAATAATTTAGTGTTTCGAAACTCCAGCGATCTTTACATTTTTTTTTCCTCTTTTGATTCAGGTTCTTTAATGAAAGTCCAAGCATTCCAAGGATGTTTTAATATTTAAACAGTTGCCTTCACTCTGAAGGTCAGTCCAGAGTGTGGGGTGTGAGCAGAAGCCAGAGCACAGATGGAAGACAGAGCTGGGCCCAGGGTGCGGGGGATCAGGCAATGGGAGAGAGGCAGGGGAAAGAATGGGAGAAGGAGATGGATTGGGGGGTTGGGGAAAGGGTCAGGGGTTAGAGGCTGGAGGAGGGGAAGGTGTGGCTAGGGATAGTCCAGAAGCTACAGGGAAGAGGATGAGGACGGGCCAATGACTGACCCTCCTCTGCCCCAGGTCCCCATCTGAGCCAGTTTAGAGGTGTGCACTGTACCCCAGGGAAAGGAAAGAATCTTGGGAGGTTCCCAGAGTACACTAGGATTCGACTGGACCCTGGCTGGTGCTGTAGTCTGTGAAGACGTTTGGAGATGGTTGTGAATTGTGGCCAAGGCCCCCCAGTGGAGCTATGGGGAGATCAGGGTTCACTGTGATGTCTGTGAGGCCCCATGATGCTCTGGGGTGCATGAAGCTCTCCGGGTGCCCTCCTCTGAGAGCCGAGTGGGCTCCCTAGGCCACAGCATGCCTCACTGGCCTCAGACCCCAGAATGGGAGAGGCTGGGAAGAGGAATCGACTGCTGGATGGACCAGGGCCTGTGGCTGCAGGGAACTGAGGGACAGTAATCTTGTTCCAGGCTCTTGGTTTCTGGGTTTGTCTTATGACAGCAGTTGCAAGAAAATGAATCCAGGTGCCTTCCCAGAGCTCCTTTGTGGGGAAATTCTTTCCAATGCCTCAGTCTCCTGGGTTCTTCCCTAGGATCCCCAAACTCAGAGAACATTCTTTGTGAAATCCCACAGGCAACACCATGGCCAAGGCATGCAGCTGGTTTTCCTCTAACCTCTCACAAAAGATCTGAAAGGGAAAAAGACTCCAAAAGGCCTGAGACTCCAGGCAGCAGGAGGAGCCAGTCAGGAAGGAGTCACTAGAAACACCTGTGTCTGTGGCCAGCCATCAGCTGGGCCTTTGAACTTCACCGGTGCTTTGGCCCTGGCTTGTATGGTGTAGCTTTTCTTCCCAAGGTACTCAGACATTTCACAAGATAAGGAAACTGAGTCAGTGGGAAGACAGCCCCAGACACCTAGGCTCCTCTCTGCTGATGGCCCATACTCCCCTGGGCCCTGCAGTGTATCCACCTCCAAGAGGGAAGGTTAGCAGGTGGTCTCTTGGTTCATGGGAGTCCCCACAGCTCCTGTCTGCTCATGGATGGAGGCTACCTGACTTCCTAGAAAGAGGGTGATGCCTCCCGAGGACTCTTAGAAGTTGCCACTTCCTCCCAGAGGCTGGTGTAACTCTCCTGAACCAAAGGCATGGGCTTCACCCTTCAGGGCCGGCCATCTGTTCCTTTGCTCATGGTTATTCTATCCCAGTCATGGTCTGGACTAGAGACCCCATCCATGAAGTGGTGGTGGGGTAGAGAGACAGGATCCAGGGTCTGTAGACTGAAAACTGGTCTCCCAATGAAGGCCTGGAGGCAAGGCCCAGATGCCTCAGCTGCTGGCCACCCTGTTCTGGTTACCGGGTGTCTGTGAGTCAATGAGTAGCTACTGGCCCAGGGTCTGTGGTTTGCCCTGACTGGATTCAACCCCAGTGAGTGACCAGGAACCACTCAGTTGAGCGATGCCAAAGGTCTCCCCTGTGCCCCTCCCTCCCCCCACCTACCTATGTAACTGTTAGAGACATTAGTCTCTAGTCAAAGATACCCACCTGAAACTTGGGGTGGAGGCTAAGGGTGGAGACCGAGAACCAGAGGAGCTCCTCCTTGTCCTATGGGTGGATGGGAATGGGTGCAGGCCCTCCCTCCACCCCGGGAGCTGGGGAGGCCAATGCCCTGGTGGACATGCCTTACCCTAGGCTTCAGGTTATGTTTGTCACATTGCTTGCAAGGCCTCTTCACAGCTTGACTATTTGTTTTGAGGCAGGGTTTTATACTATAGCCCAGGCTATACTGAAACTCACTATGTAGCCCAGATTAATTATGAACTCACAGCAATTCTCCGGCTTCAGCCTCCCAGGTGCTGAGACTATAGGATTAACAGTCTTGATGTTTATGAATTAGAAATGATTTAAATGTCTTAAAAGCAAGTTGGAGATCAGGCAGAAGGAAGCTGATAATCTCCTTAAATCTTTACTCACTGTTCTTGCTTTGCCAGCATCCCAGCCGACCTTCCTGCTCTGGCCCCAGGCTCTCTGTTGAATCAGGCTCTGCTGACTGGTCTCTAGACCCTGAGCCTTTGATCATGACTAGGAGTGTGTGTGTGTGTGTGTGTGTGTGTGTGTGTGTGTGTGTGTGTGTGTGTGTGTGTGTTTCTTCATTCTTCCCTCATGGAGTGTGGAATCCTGGGGCAGAGCCAACCCATTATCCCCCCCTGGAAGCAGCGTCTCCAGCTGAGGAGGGGCCCCTGTGAAAGAATGTCCCATGACCTCTTACAACCAGCACCACAGATTTTGCTTTAGAGGCATCACAGTAGGTCAGGGGCCATTCAGGGAGCTGTGGTTGGAGAGTCACAAACAGGAGACGTGTGAGAGAGGGATCAGGCTAACATGACCTGACAGGATGCCTTCTAAAGGCTGACCAGGCACCCACTGGGGATGGTGAGGACAAGGACCCTTCAGAAACGTTTTGGCTGACCCTGCTCCATAGAATTTTACTAAAACTGGTTGGTATGGGATGAGGACAGATGGCAGAGAGCAGGTTTCCTGAGCCCAGAGCTGAGACGGGCAGTCTTTACCATCAAGAACCAGGGTATTCAGGTAGGGTGGTACTGTGGCTTCTCTTCAGTTTTTCTGGGTCCTCCCCAGTCTTCCAGCCCCTGGGGACTTCCCTGCCTGAAGCCATGACCAAGTCCCTGAAGGGCAACTGTATGTAGGTTGTCATGGTTTGATACAGGTGTCCCCCACAAACAAATGAATGTGTTCTGATACATCGATCCTCAGCTGATGGCAGTTTGGGTTTTACAACCTCGATGAAGCTGTGTTGTTGGGGGTGGGCTTATGGGGGTTATAAGCCAGCTTCCCCTTGCCAGTGTTTGGCACACCTTCCTGCCGCTGTTTGCAGCGCTGTGGCAGAGGTGATGTCCAGCCCTCTGCTCATGCCATCGTTTTCCCTGCCAGAATGGAGTCTCCCCTCGAGTCCGTAAGCCAAATAAACCCATTCCTCAACCAAAGCCACTTTTGTTTGGGTTCTTTCTGCGCA
>PVHP010021828.1:0-28749 GCA_004024765.1 Zapus hudsonius
TCCAAGGATAGCAACTTTTAGCTTTTTTTTTCTCCTCCAAATAGGACTTATTCTTAAGACAAAAGATCACAGTTGCTCCAAGTCAAAATCAATATGTCAGCCCACAAGAATAGAGTGTCTCCTCGTCTGCACATGTACACAGCATGCAAGGTTTGGCTTAGGCTAGACCATGAAGGGTTTCATGCTGTAAGGATATTGTGGGGTGATTTGGTTCAGTTTTTGTCATCTTGAAGGAATGAATTCAGTCCAGAGACAGAAGAGTGTTTAGCAAAGTGGGGAGCAGTGTGGAACAGCATCAGCATCCTGGTTTCATGGTATGGCTTTATAAATATTTATGAGGAGTGTGCATATTCATGAGGTAAGGTACCCCTTTTTCTTTACCGAATCATGATGGACCTGATTTTCTTCTTAGGGTATTTCCTCCATGTCTCCACTGAAAAGAAGGAATGATGACAGTGAGGTCAGGAGGGCATCAGGGCTTTTGAGAATGCAGACTCTCTGTCAGAGCATCTGTGTGGGCAAAAGTCCTGGAGCCTTAGCTCTTCAAGGAGAAAGAGACATTCTAATCACTGTTACAATTACATAACTAGTAACTTTTTAACTTGTTGGCTCTGAGCTGTCTGGGCTGGACAGAGTGGAAACTGTCTACAAAACTATTCTTACGATTTAGCCTATTGCAATTAGATGGAGAAATGTGTAATAGAGCAATGGTGCCCTGAGCTTGTTTCTTACAGGAGGTCCTTCATGGAAGCTAGCCAGAGCCTGTTTGGACTGGCTTTGTGGTAACTCCCAGAGCCCTGTTCTCTCCCTTATCTGGCCCAATTTGCTTTCATACATCTAGTTTCAAGCCTTCTTGATTGTTTCCCCCCAAACATTCACTTTAATCATATCAATAGTAGGGCCAATTCTATCCAATCATACCAAAGACACATAGATTGAGAGCAGTCCTCGCTTATAAAGGAAATATGGAAGAGTATCGTGATGCATGTAGATGAGAAACTCGCTCCAAAACAAATTTTTGTGTGCTGCAAAGTTTGGAACTTTATGAATTACATAGAGAATTTTTAAGATATTTTGACATTTGCAATTTAGATAAATCATTACAACAGCATTGTGAAGAATTGTTTTAAAATGTGTTACTCTAGAATTAATACAGGGAGATAGAAAACAACTACCTTAATATAAAATTAAAATGGTGACGTCTGGCCCAGATAGTATGTGTAAGAATGGCAGGGAGGGAATGGAGGCAAAGGTAATTTTAATTAGTTGATTGTGTGGGCAGGATAAGAGCTTTTAAACGGAGTTTAAAACATAGGTGATTTAATGATTTCCTTGGAAACTTATTAAAATGCAAATCCAAAAGCAGTGTCTTCAGACTTTTAATTAGTATATGATGAGGGTTGTGCTTAGAATCTTAATTTTGAATTAGCACCCCAGTGTTCTGGGGATCAGAGGTCGGGAAGGTCAAGGATGACTTCCAGTTTTCTGATTTGGGGAACTGACTTGGAATTTCCACTAACAGAAAATTAAATCAGAACAAGAAGCAGGTAGAAGGTATCAAAGTGACTACATTTTGTCGTTTGTTTTGTTTTCTCGTTCTTGCCACAGACTAACCCCAATATCAGTATTAAATGTCCTCTGTCCTGGGAAGTCCTGAGCCCTGGAAAAACTGAGAAGTTAATCATGAAAATTGATTAGAGAAAATGTGTGCAGTTGCACAGACTTGCTTGCAAAATGTGTAAATATAGATGTCTAGTGGACATTTGTAAATTTAGAAAATAAGAAATACATATGCAGCAGTTCCCTTCTCATTGCTCACCAGAAGCAGCCTGTGGGAGGAAAGGGTTTATTTCTGCTTATAGTCTCCACATCAGTGCAAAGGAAGTAGTTCCTGTGAGCTAGCTGAACTGCCCATTGAGCTGTATTAAGAAACCATAGGCTCTAATCTCCAGTCACGTGCACACAAGGTACTCATATCTGCATGTGTCACACATACTACACACACACACACACACACACACACACACACACACACACACACACACACTGAGAACAAATGAATAAAAGCCTCAATGTTTTCACGTACACTGAGACAATAATCACTTTTTTCTAAGGGATCCAGAGTCATGTTTTTGTTTTTGTGAAGCATTACACTCAGTGCTGAGTTCTTTGCTGCTCTAGCATGTTCTTGAACAAAGGAATGAACCCCAAACATTTATTTAGTTAGTTAGTTGATTAGTTATTTGCAAGAAGAGAGAGAGAGAGAGAGAGAGAGAGAGAGAGAGAGAGAGAGAGAGAACCTAGCCGCTGCATAGGAACTCCAGATGCATGTGCCCCTTTTGTGCATCTGGCTTTGTATAGGCACTGGGGAATCCACCATGGGTCATTAGGCTTCACAGGCAAGCACCTTAACCTCTAAGCCATCTCTCCAGCCCCCCAAAACATTATGTCCAGAGTTTGTAAGCAAGATTGCATCACAGCACAAGATGACTCACTTCTTGGGTGCTTTGAATCAGATAGTTCCCATAAACTCATGTGATCTGAATCTGGAGGCAACTTGGACCCCTGCTAGAGAAGCTATGTTCCTAAGGGTGGGCTTTGAGGTGTTACAGCCAACCACCCCTTGCCAGAGTCGCTGTTGTTTTCTACCTGCTGTGGCCTAAGTGATGTCCAGCCTTTCTCCTTCCATGCCTTCCCCTGCGATGATTATAAAGCTTCCCCTCAAGACTCTAAACCAAAATAATATTCCCTCCCATCAGCTACTTACATTTTTGGACAGGTGTTTCAAACCAGCAACACGAAGGTAACTATAACAGTTCTTTATCTAGCCAGCAAGTATTTCTTTATACAGATGTATCATTTTCAAGAAGTTGAAATTTATTTTTATTCAGGCTGATGTATTGTGTAAGCACAAAGACTATCATTTGGTTTGCAGTTTGGTGTGAATTAGTTAAGCTGTTGGCAGTAATATGATTCTACAAAGTAAATTGGCATTGGCAAATGCTGTGAACTAATTCTATGATGGCTTTGACATAACTCTCAAGCTCCTTTACCTCCAAGGCACACACACCATAGAGCTTATCATTACTGCAGTAATGATGAATCTTCTCAACCTACATTCAAGAACATATACTACCAAGCTTGAGCTATATAAAGGAAATAATGAAAATGCAGAATAATGTACTATAGCCTTGTTCATTTGGAAAATCTAGTTGTGTTTTTGGCACATTCTCTTAAATTTGGAATAGTTATTTTATTTCCATAATAGCAATGGGTGAAATATTTCATTAACTTTAATGTCACTATTTTATCGACAGTAAGGCAATACCAAATCATTATTCAGTCATTACAATAATTTGTTTTAAGAAAATAATAGCTTTCCCAAATAAAGTCTGTCTATATTCAAGCATGGTCTCAATATTGTAATTCCTCTGCCTTTAGAGAAAGAAACGTATTTTTCACAAGTGAATTTGAAGGTAGAAGTATTTTATGATTGCTGTGACAATACAAAAAATTATTAGATCCAAAATGTCAGTGTTTCTTGAGACCTGTAGACCCTTAACAGAAGATTTACAATAGAAAAAGAAAAGCATATACTGTGAGATGTGACATGAAAGCAAAATGAGAAACTTTTGAATCAATCACTTACTCATTTTATTGCAATTCCTTTCAGTTATATTGAAGCTATGCAGGTCAGCCTACTGTAATCTGATCTGGCAATCAGGACGAATGAATAATCTTAACATTTTTTTTCCATTTCTCTTGTGTATATGCCTCTGAAGTTTTTCTAAAAAGATTTAGTGAAATTTTGGGCACAGCACGCATTTTTGTTCTTATACTCTTTCAAAGGGATTCACAAAAAAGAATGCTAAGCAGTCTTCTATGACCCTGTGGGCCAGCGGGTCAGAGGTACCAACAAGAAAAAAATGAGATCATAAGAAGCCCCTTGCTCTTCTGTGCACCTACAATTTTTTTTCTCTCAATTCATTTTAATTTAAAAAGAATTTTGCTGCCATGTTCTTTTCTCAACACAATATTTCCATAAAAGCTTTTGATTCTTTTCCAAAAGATGACAGAGCGAATGAGAAAGTTATTGAGACTGAGCATGAGTTTTGATAAAGATATAGCTTCCTAGCCTAGATATGCTTTATAATCCCCAAGTCACATGTCCTAACTTCCAACCTCAAACACAGTTTAACTTTCCAACTTTCTCAGAATCGATGACATAAGCATATATATCCGTTTCCATCTTTTGAGGAGTGACTCAAGAAATTCGTTACTATTTGCTCACTTTCTGTCTTCTCTTTTCCATCCTTTATCTCTCTGTATTCATTTTCTGTGGTGATTGTAACACATGGCCAAAACCCTGTGGCTACAAACAGCACAAATTTGTTATTTTATAATCCTGCAGGTTGACAAGTGTCATGGTTTGATCCAGGTGTCCCCCCAAAAAAATGAATGTGTTCTGATTGATTGATCTTCAGCTGATGGCAATTTGGATTTTACAACCTCGATGAAGCTGTGTTGTTGGAGGCAGGCTTATGGGGCTTATAAACCAGCTTCCCTTTACCAGTGTTTGGCACACCTTCCTGCAGCTGTTTGCAGTGCTGTGCTGGAGGTGATGTCCACCCCTCTGCTCACGCCACTGTTTTCCCTGCCAGGATGGAGTCTCTTCTCGAGTCCATAAACCAAATCAACCCATTCCTCCACAAGCCGCTTTGCTTGGGTTCTGTTTGCGCAGCAACACAATAAGTTGACTACAACAACAAGGATTTTGGCCACACTAGGTTAAAATCAAAATGTTAAGAGAAGTACTTCCCTTCTGAAAGCTCTAGAAGAAATTGTTTCTTTCCTTTCCTGACTTCTAGAGACCCACATTCCTGGCCTCATGCTGCTTCCTCTGTATTCAAAGACAGTCTTCTCATTAATGACTCAGTATGATATTGTGAAGAAAGTACCGAATAGTACCCTAAACAATGAAATCTAAGTCCTGGCTGTGCCACTGTTTTGACCTGGATACTTAATACATGTGAATCTCTGTGGCCTTCTTTCTAAAACAAAAGCAGTATATTACGCATGGCATGACTCACAGTGTTGTGATGATGAAATGGTTGATCAATTGGGAGCCTCTTTAAAACTACTGAGTTAGACAAATGGCAGGAAAAAGAACAGTGATGTAAACTTCGGTGATAACTTAACCTTCTCTTAACATCTTGGCAATCAGGTCACCTTGAACTGGTTTCTTAAACTGTTTGCTTTTTCTATGCATAAAATGAGGATAACCTCTCAGGTGCTAGGAGAATTGAACAAGGGACACATAGACATTCATACTGCATAGAAGAATATTCACAAAGCATTCCAAGAACGTGTTAGTTTTAGGAAGTAGCAGTTAATGAACTAATTTTATTTTTGAATTTTCTAAAATTTTAATGTTAAAGGAAGCAAGATGTATCTTATTTCTGGTTAATATGTATTTAGCTCTATTTCTAAAATATCTCAAGTGTTTTGTTCGTTTTCATTCAGTGAAAATGGATTTTTGATATAAAATGTCAATAGTTTTGATGTCTTAACGGCCCAAATTTGGTCGCATAAATTCCATAAATCCAGCCTTTAATGCAAACAGTTTTTCCCACATGTTCATCTCTCAGGAAAGTAGTGTTGGTTTCAAATTTTCTGTATATATAAACATTCTAATTTCCTGTTTCACTTTTTCTGCTTCAAGCCTGCAATCACACATTTCTCAAAGAATTTGACTTCTTGCAAAGAAAAAAATATTTTTTAACCAAAACCCAAGTCTACCTAGTATCATTGTGAATGGTTTTTCATCTCTGAGCCTTGGCAGGCATGCTGAAGTATACCTTTGTGTGCAGCTCTAGGCAGGCAGCTTCTGATATCAGATCTACCCCACTGCTCAAATACCCTCCCACACCCTATATTCGGTGCCTCACCAGGCCTGCTGAGTATTTCCTCCTCTCCTCCCTCTCTATTTCTGTTTTCTCCTGGTTTCATTCTAAATTTAAGCCCATATTTCTGAAGCTTACACCCTTAGTCATCAGAGAAATGCAAATAAAAATAACTTTGAGATCCCATCATACTCTAGTCAGGATGCATTCATCCAAAGAGGAGCCTTCATCCATTGCTGGTGAGTGTGAAAATGTGAAACAGCCACTATAAAAATCAGGATGGAGACTCTTAAAAAAGATGAAAATAGGTTGATCATTTGATCCAGCTAAACCACTCCTGGGAATATGCCCTAAGGACTCCAATCTTCACTACAAAGATATTTACTCAGCCATTGTCACTGCTGTATTCACAGTAGCAAAGATTTGGAATCAGCCCAGATGCCCATCAACTGATGAATGGATCATGGAGATGTGGTACATATATACAATGGAATTCTATGCAGAAGTAAGACAAAATGAAATCATGAAACTTCTAGGAAAATGGATGGAGTTGGAAAAAAATTACCTGACACAAGGTCACCCAGGCACAGAAAGACGAATGTCACCTGTTCTCTTTCATGTAGTTCCTAACTGGGATCAACTGGAGATGCTAACTTAATGTTCGTTTGATGAGAAATTTAATTTCTTTCATGAAAAAAAAATGATTGCTTCCAGTTTATTTCACCTTTGTTTATATGCTAGCATCTCCAAAAGTTGGGATAATGTAAGTGTAGTATATTTATTAGAATATATCTCAAATATGACTTTTCTTTGTATTTTGAGTTAAGCTCTCACTCTGTAGCCCAGGCTAGCTGTAAACTTGTGATATTTCTGCATCAGACTCCCAAGTAGCTGAGATTCCAGTCATGTACTCTCACACCTGACTAAATATGCCCCTTATTTAGTCATACACATACCACATATGTGTTAGGCTCTGTTAATATTAAATTTTAATCTTTTGCCAGATTTTTTCTTTGATTATATAGTTAACTTCTAGTGGAGTACCTGTTTCATTGCCCATTCACCTCTTCAGACATTCTATTTATGAACACATGACTTTTTCTTTGTCTGTGCTCTTTCTTACTGTTTTATTTTTGTTTTATGCCTCCTATTTTATTTATTTCTTCAGCTAGCCTTATCAGATTTTCAGTCCACTCAATTCTCCTTGAGCTTTTCATACATTATTCTGGGCTGATTTCTCCTTTATTTTTTATTTATATTTTAGTTTTTCCTTTTTCATTCATTGCTTTCTGTGAGTCCGGTGAAGTCCCATTTCAGACCTTTGTTACTTTTTGTTTGGTCCATTTGTACATGAAGATTTTTGCATGTCTGATATTCCTGTCTGCAGAAGCTTACTTAAATATTGTATTAAGCTTGTACAGGGAGATGATGATTGAGGTACTCTTTGTCTTGCATTGTTGGGTTCCATGTTCATGCTTCATGTTCTTATAGCTTCTTCCTATGGCTGCACTTTGCAGGTTTCTCGTCTATCCAGCTATGCTCTGCCATAGTTTCCTAGATATATTTAGGCTTATGTAGGTTACTTTTGGAAGTTTGGGCTGCTTCCTGGGATTTTTGTTGAAGATCCCTGTTCTATGTTAATACATAAAGTTTCTTTAATTAAGTCATCTCTTTTTGGAGTATTGGATGTTGGAAACTGAGAATCCTTTGTATTACTATTGATTTTGTATTCCTTTTTTTTCAAATATTTTATTTATTCATTTCCAATCAGAGAAATAGAGAGAGAGAGAGAGAGAGAGAGAGAGAGAGAGAGAGAGAGAACACCAGGGTCACCACCTTGTGGGTCTGGCACATGTGGGTACTGGAGAATTGAACCTGGGACCCCAGGCACTGGAGGCAAGTGCCCTAACCGCTGAGCTATCTCTCCAGCCCCCCTTTTTTTTCTTCACAAGACTCCAAAGGAAACTTCCTAGGAAATCCCTTCATAGTCAAGTATTGCTCTGACCCAGGAGAGCTCCCTTGCCAAACTTCCACCACTGGTTCTGTGCACGTCACACTTTTCTTCTTTTTCTCTCTCAGTAGCCATAGCTTTGATCAGCAAGGTCTCAACATTCCTGACTCTTATTGTGTGTGATTTTATCTGTGCTCATAGTTTTAGGTCTCTAGTCACTTGTCCTATTCTCCTCCAAGGCTCTGACTGAGAACCAGGCAAGCCTATGTTCTGAAGACAGAAGTGATGTTTGCGTGTTTATTTGATGACATACATATAATTTGGAGTTTTCAGCAGTCTCTATGCTCCAAGTATTCTGGGAGAGTTTATTATGGGTACTTTATGTGTCTTTGTTGTATGCATGATTTTAGAAAGTGTGTTTAAAGATATTGATACCTGTAGAAATCTGGAAGGTGTGGCAATCTGTTTTGTTTTTTTCTTTGTCACTAGTTGCAATAGAAGGTGCATGAGAGGAAATAACTGACTCAGAAATCTAGGAATTTAATCTTCCTCCAAAATAAAATCTATAGCTTTCCTTAAACTTCCCATCTGCTATGTGTCGGCTCACACATTTTTGATTTCTTGGCCCGCTTCTTCCACCCTTTAATTCCAAGTGTTCCTTTGGCATTTTCCCCTGAGGTTACCTTTCCACTACAATCCTAATTTCTTTTGAATAGTTCATTAGCTCCTGGAACTATATTTCTCCACTTGCTTACCTCAGTGCCCCTCAGTACCTCGGACCTCTGCACATTTTACAGCACTCCTCACACCCCTGAGCCACTTTGCAGTTTGAAGAAAAATTTAGAAAGTTAAAATGCCTTGAAAAGGCAAAGGAACATTTTATAATTCGACCTACTTCTTTTTAGATTAATTAAGGCACTAGCTGGTTTATCAAAGGTGAGATAGAGTGCTTATATGATCTGATAACCCTTTCTCGTCCTCTCCCTTACATCCGTTACACGTGGACACCCCTTTAATCTTGACTTAAACTTGTACATTACCAGCCCCCTTAATCTTATTTTGTACATGGGCACCCCCTTAATCTAACACTCTAGCGAAAATTATGTACCACAATCTCTTAAGACCACCAGCTTTCCAATACATTCTCTGAATTTTGATGTGTAAAATCTTTTGATATATTTTCATTCCTCCCGGTTGGAATATAACATTATTCCACCAGTTCTCTCTCAATTTGCAAACAATTTATTCTTGGATTAGATTTTTCTCTTTTAATATCTGGGGGTTTCTCACAAATTCTAGACAGGGATTTTCTGCTTAGCTTCTTGTATCTCATTGTTTTTCTTTTTCTTAACTGCCAGACTCAATCAGGTAGTTTTCATGTACCAGAAATACTTCTAGAAGCTCATTTATAACTGGGAAAAATCTTCTCATCCTTGTCATCCTATGGCCACACTTCCCACATCCATCATATCCCTCTTTTTAATCACACTATAAATTTCTCCCAAGCCGCCAATATTCCAATGTTCATTTTTAATAAAGTCAGTTGAAATATTAAAAAAGTAAGTAAATAAGGGTAAACATAAATCTTGAAGACCAAAACAATTCCTATTCTCTAGTCCTCATATGCCCTGAGAATATATTAAAGAGCTTGAAAGGAAAATATGGTTTCAACTTTCAAGCATCTGGGATGAATCTTAACACCAGACTAATTTGGTAGAAAATAGTCATTTAGACAAAAGCTGGAGACAGATGAGAGTTCCAGGGCCAGCACATTAAGGAGGACATCATTAGAGGCTCAGTTCCACCCAGGACTTCAGACATCAAGAAACATGTAAGAACTGGAGAATGATGATTTGGGGAAACACAGAGGGATGGTTAGTTACTCTAATTACATTATTCTATTAAAGAATATAAGGACCTTTAACATTCTGGGGAGAATAACAAAAGGGAAAAGTTAGAGTTTTCCAGTAGGTACCAGGATGTGAGGACAACTTATTACCATTTAAGTCAGGCTCAGAACAGTTGTGGTCCTGCATAAAATGAAAGCAAATTAACATTCTCCTAGCCTCTAAAGAGGAGCTAAGGCATTTAATAGAAAACCATTTTTCCCAGCATAATACACATTTGGCAGAACTACTGAGCTATAAACATAATAGTCATTGTAGGCTTTCTGCTTCTATATTCACCAATTACACTAAGAGTAGGGGACACATTAGTCCAGTTCCATTTCAATTATTCTGACTTCTCATTAGAGAAAGGATTGATAATCACAGTTTTGCTAACAGCATATAAACCTTTCTGTGATTCAGATTTAATTTAGGCTAAAAGAAACATTCTTAACAAATACTGGCTACAAGTTAGTAGAATTTCCTTATGTAAGTGTATGTGTTAGCAATTCATTTTTGTTTGTGCTAATTTTTTATTTTATTATTGACAGTAATTGTATGTATTTACTGGGTATAGTGTAACATTTTACTATATGCCCACATCATCTAAAGATCAGATTAAGATAATTGCCAGGTCTGTTAGCTACAATCTATAGTGCTTCTTTTTGTTGTGCACACTCAAAATCATCTTTACAAGGTCTGTTAAAGTATCCAATTCATCACTGTCAACCCCATTTGTTCTATTGTGCTACAAAATACTGCAAGTTATTCCTCTTACCCAACTTCACTTCTACGCCCATGAAATGCCCTCTTGTCATTCCTCTCACCCACACTATATCTGAAATAACTGTTCCATTCAATAAGTTATTTTTTAAAGTTTTATTTATTTGTAATTGATGAGACATAAAGAAAGAAGGAGGGAGACAGAGACAGAGAGATAATGGGCCTGCCAGGGCATCTTGCTGCTGAAAAGAAACCCTAGAAGCATGGGCTACTTTATGATTTATATGGGTACTGGGGAATTGAACCCTGACCATTAGGCTTTGTAAGCAAGTGATTTTAAATGTTGACTGACCTCCCTAGCACCAACAAATTCCTTGAAATTAACTTTTTACCTTCCACATGTAAATTATTTATTGTTTTGTGTGTCTTACCCATTTCACTTAACATTATATCCTTCCATCCATGTTGTCACCAATGGCATACTTTCATTCTTTTTATGGCTGAATATAATACTCCATTGCTTATATATACCACATTATCTTTATCATCACGAGACACCAAGCTTGATTTCACACCTTGGCTATTGTGAGTAAAACTACAATAAACACAAGAGTGAAGATGTCTCTTTGAATACTGATTCCATGTTTTTTGATAGCTAATCAGTAATGAAATTGCTGAATCATATAATATTTCTTTGAGTTCTTGAAAAATCTTGTGGTGGTTTGAATGTCAAGTGTCCCTCATAGCCTCACATGCTTGTGATTAAGCCTCATACTTATTCCTCAGCTGGTAGTGTCATTTGGATAGTTTGTGGAGCAATAGTTGGGAGATGCAGCCTTCCTGGAGAAAGTGTATTTTGGGGGGTGGGCCTTGAAATGTAACCACTTTTGCCAATCTCTGCTTTTATAACTTGTCATTTTGGAGTCATATCTAAAATGTCTTTATAGGGGAAACACTACAGGACATTACACTGGAAAAAACACATTGTGTGTTTTCTTTTAATAGTTTCATAGTCTTGATCTTATACTTAAATCTTACATCTGAGTTGATTTTTGTTTGTAGTGAAAGAGCAGAGTCTAATTTCTTTTTTACAAAAATGGATATACAGTTTTCTCAGCAGCATTTATTAAAATACTTCTTTTATTCTGATGTATGTTTTCAGTTTTTGTCAGCAGTTGATTATCTGTTTACATATGGATTTATTTCTAATATTTAGAAATAACATTTAGGCTTTATATTATGTTTCACTGGTTTGTATGTTCTTACACCAATAGCATACTATGTTGGTTACTATAACTTTATAATATAACTGTGGGTAATGCCTCCAGCTTTGTTCTTTTTGGTTCAGTACTGCCTTGTTTATTTGAGGTATATTTTTCACAAAGCTTGGAATATTTTTTTTCTGTTTGTGATGAACACCCTTACTTTCTGATAGTTGTTGCTTTGAGTCTGTACATTACTTTCAGATGCTCAGCAATGTGGATTCTTTGACAATACTATTTCTTCTGATCTAGGGACTCTGGGTCGCTCATTGATCTGTGACCTCTTCGGTTATTTTTTTTTAAACAGTAGCTTGTGGTTTTCTTTGTAAAGCTGACTCACTTCATTGGCTAAATTTCCCTAGGTATTTTTGAGAACAATTATGAATGCTTTGAAATCTTATATTTTGTAGGCTGGAAAAATAAAGGCCTTGCCCTGCAAGTATGAATACCTGAGTTTAGAGCCCCACAGCCATGTCAAACCAACATTGTTGTGGTTATCTATAATCCTAGCACACCTTCAGTGAGAAAAGAGGTAGAGACAGAATGATCTCCCAGAAACTGGTGAGTGCAGCGGTGAGGAATGAAAGACCTTGACTCAAGTGAAGCAGAAAGGGAAGACCGACATCCAGGGTTGTCTTGACCTCCAAACATGCAACATGGCACATGTTGGCCACTTTGCCGCCAAGTAAATACAATTCTTTCTCAGAAACTTCATTAATGATATATAAAATATGCTACTGGTTGCTATATGTTGCTTTTTAAAATCTTACCACTTTATTGAATTCATTTATCAATTATAAACGTTTTTGGGTAGTCTTTAATTCTTGTTTTGGGGGATTCATTTTATGAACTTACAATAACACATGGCAAGTTTAAGAGAGAGAGAAATAATATTCTTTCCTAGAAAAGGGGGCTTAGGAAATGGATTGAAGAGTTAGGGAGATTCAGAGCAAGAGCCGGGGTGGCCTATGAGAGTCCTTCAATGACAGGTTCTGTGAAGATGGGGCACTGGCCAAGACTGGAGCAGGAGAAGCAGCCAGGGCAGGAGACTGGTTTGCCAATGTCATAGTATTTGTGTAGTCTTAAAAAATATGATTAAATGTATTAATTTTTACTACAGGTCAAACACAAGAAGTGCTCTATTTAACAAAATGTCATTCCCTCTCATCTCTCCGGAAATGCACAATTTTGTTTCATAAGTCCGAAAATTCAGGAAAAAAAAAACAGCAATTTAAGCCAGTTTCAAAATGAGTGTTACTAATGATGACTGGGGGTCCCAGGAATTTAAAAGAAAGCAAACCTATAGTACTCATTTTATATTAATTGTTAAAGCCAATGAATATAACATTTCCTAAATATAGGAACTTTTTCTAAAATATGCATTAACTGATATAAAGCTTAAGGTATTTTGAGGGAAACACTTCCATTATTCACATTTAAAAAAATGAAGAAACTGAAATCCAGACAGGTTAAACATATTCTCTCAATTTGGAGATATTATATGTATAAACAGAAATCAAATCTATCTGTCAGATTACAGATATTTTGCTCTTGTTAACTATAACCACTTTAAAATGTTTTCTCAATTTTGATTTTAACTGCTAGGAGTTCATATACCTAAGACTGCTAATTAATTTTTTGACTCCTAGTGTATCATTAATCATGTTTCTTTTGCATAAATAGTGCTTTACTTCCAAGTTTTGGGAAACATATTTCAAAATGAAAAGGCAATCTCCAGATGCCATGTGAGGATAGTCAAGGGGTTTTCTTACAAAGTAAAGGAGAATTATTTTTTCTTATGTCAAGATGAAACTGAAATGGAACGACAGGAAGTTGGAAGTTTGATTATTGTTTTTCTCAGGAGTTCTTTGACAATCTAGCCAGCTGCTATTTTATGCAGTGAGCCTTTGCAGACAGTGTCAAGACAGCTTTCAGACAACTCATTTTTTATTTAGGAAATGTGTGCTTAATGACCACAGTATCTGAAGTTTCCTTTGAATTGAATTTTGAAGTGTGCTTACTTTGGTTTCATTTCATTTGGGTCTTGGCAGTAGAGGAGTTGTGAGCGAAGACTCCTTGTCCACACATTTTTCTCTGAGTACATGAGAGATGGGACATGAATTAATTATGACTTACTGGGAAACCAATCACTTGACAACTGAAATCTTACGTGCTTTAATATAACTAGAGCAATATATAATGTGATTTTATTTTTCATGCCTTTGCACTATTCATAGAATTATAATGTATATATGCTTTATTTTATAGGTAATGATATAGACTTATCCTCATACTCTTTGCTTTCCTCGAGGAAAGCGCAGAGGCATAGTTCAGAGAGTTGGCATGCTTTAGATTAGAAGATGAGGTTGCTCTTTGATTTTTCTTCCACACTAAATATTTCCTGATTCATTACATGTATAGTAACCATTGAAAATCCATATTAATTGAATATCAAGTGTTTGATAATTTGATAGATTTTGATGCCAAGTACTGAATGAATTATACATAGGTGATAATGCTCTGGAGACATTAGTCAGTCTATCCCGTATCTCATCAGCAAGACCCTCAAATCTACACTGAGTTTTGAAGACACTGAGTTTTGTACTATAAATTGTTTTTCAGAAATCTAACAATGAATAAGAAAGCATCCCAGGAACTTTTGGTATTATTGATCACAGCTTGTCAAGTTCATGCAGTAATGCAGGTGAAATCTTACTTGTCAGAGGATATTTTCTTACAAAAGTTGATGTGACTTTCTCACCACAGGCTCTCTTGGTTTGAAAGCCTGATGTGAATACCCTGATTTCTTTTCAAAGATGGGAAGAATCTTTTGCTAAGTGCTGTATAGTTGTAAGCAGAAAATGTAATTTTAGAAATGCATTTTAGAAAATGGGTAATTAAGCTCTATTATTATTTGACAATGTAGCTATAATGACAGGCCAACTAGTATTTATTGTGTCACTAAATTAGGGACTTTTTTAATCATTTCAATCACCTGAATACACACAAGGTAACCTAAATGTGATAGAGCAAGTAGGAAAATGTTTCACATTTATTCAGTTTTGATCTGGAATAGTAATCAAGCCACATTATCCTCGGTTCCCATCATGTTGGCAATACTAATATAAATCCTGCCTATTTTTATAACTAATTCTTGAAATAAAGATTTATAAGGTATCTTCACTTTCAGTTCATAAATGGAAACTCTTCCTAAGATTTAGAATTAAATTTAACTTCCACCAAGTTTAGAAAGGTCAAATAAAAACATAAGCAGGTGACTATTGCATAATGCACATAGGATGGACCAGGCCTAGTGAAAACTGAATCTGAAATATGACCTTTTAACCTAATATTTATGTTTCTAATCAGGTATCTTAATGTAGGCAAACAAGGAACAAATTAATTCATTAGCTATTCAGTGAAATTATTACATCCCATTTATATAATACATGATGCTACCTACCATAGTTGTTCAAATACAAAAGAATATAATAATAAATTTTAATATGAAATATCTAATAACAGACTTATGTCTCTTTCTTCCTGGTGGCCCACACAACAGTTGTGTTTTGTCTTGAAAGAGATACTTTTGCCTGACATAATGGTGCCCACATTTAATCCCAATACTTCAGAGGCAGAGGTAGGAGGATTTCTATGAATTTGAGGCCGGCCTGGGAATAAAGAATGAATTCCAAGTCAACCTGCACTACATTGGTAACTTACCTAAAGAAAAAGAAAATGAAACAAAAATGTAAGAGCCATGGTGGGGGAGAATATCCAGAGACATTGTCCCCCTCAGCAACAACACAAAAAGGGGGAAGAAAAAAGAAAAACTGGCTACTTCTGATGAAGTTCATAACCCTTAATCTGTGGTCAGATCCAGTATGCGCATCGAGGAAGGACCTCAGTGGGTAGGGGACAGAGGAGGGAAATGGGGATACCTTCACAAGAGTTGCTTATATAATGTATATACTTACTCATAATAAAGATTTTAATTAAAATAAAAAGGAAGGAATACTCATTGACAATCTAGACATTTTACCAAGGTTGCAGACTTGCGAATTCCTGTGATACTGTGTTCCAACTTTCTGTCGCATGATCTTCATTGCAAGCTTTGTAGGGAGTGGCTACTCTCTATCTACCAAGTTTGAAGAGAATATCAATTCAGTGGACCAAACTCCCACAGAGTTGAATGAAACACAAAATCCTTGTGGATTACATCAGAACAGAGGGTTAAATAATTGATGCAATCCTGATGGAGGAAGTGCTTAGTATCATTGACAACTGAAAGTAAATTTCCAATGTCCTTTACTGATATGTAGAAGAAAATTAGCAGTATAGTAGCAAACACAGTGCTAAGTGAAACGTCGACTTTTTCTTTCAATGAAGTAACATCTGGATAGCATCTGTAGTTGGAATTACCACCTGATTAAATTTACAGATGTTTCACAATTAGCCTTCAACTGTCTTCTTCAATGAAATAATCTAGCTAAATGCAAATACAATGAAGATCAGTATGCTTATATATTGTCAGCCCTAGCTGCTGACACTTCCTGAAGGAACTCGGCTTTGTGCTCTGCTTACTGTTCAGCAGATAGAATAAAGTCAGCGGTTTTTGCATGGCCTTTCCTATCCTATGAGCCTCCACTCCACTGGATAGGGACCCAATGTGAGGAGGATCCTGTTATTCTGTTGAGTATGACTTTTTGGCCAGTGACAAAATCCTCAGCAAATTAGAACACCCTGTTTTAGCTTTACCCCTTTCATTGTTTCTGGCCACTGATTCCCTGATTTCTAGATATCATCATCTTCACTTACTCATAGTCCAATATTCTGATTCTAATGCAGAGACCAGCACCACACACCTTCTCTCAAGGGAACTGGTACGGTTGAATGAAAAAATAAGAAAAAGAAAACAGAAAGTTGTAGACATGTAATACAGAAGAAAAACCCAAGATGGGTCTTGCCTACTTCATCACATCAATCTCTCCCAATATCTAACCCCCAGGGACCTTCAGAGCTTAAACCTGATAGTTTTATTTCTGCCACTCAAATATGATGGAACTTAACTTTTAGCCAACACCGATGGGATGTATGCACATAAGTGAATTCTTGGAAACAGAATTTCTAACACAGGCTTGTGAACAGTGGAACAATCCAGCTCACCAGATGGAGTTTACTGTCACTCAAACACTGTGCTAAGCCTTTAGTTGGTATTCACTTAGTGATATTTGTGACAAGCCTGAAATGCGTACTCTACATGTCTTCTCCATGTTTGTGAAATTAAGAAGATGACTGGAACAATTTCGAAGACTTGTCAATCATGTAAGCTTCATATATTTTCTAGGAGACCAAAAGTCTCCCAGATTGTTCTGTTAACTTAGTTTTCTGGACTTTCCTATTTCATTTTTTTCCTCTTCTTTTCAGATTTCATACATGTATATATTGCATATATACACATGTATATATTGCATATATACACTTCTCTTCTCCTCCTTCCCAGTACAATTGAACCCCTTCTTCCCACCAATTACCAGAAGCTACATTGCAGCGGAGAATGAGTGAGACATGAGATATGATTATATTGGAAATCTCAAAATGATATAGTGACACAGCCTCTAATATAATTAAATTTAAATGCACTTGGTATTTGTTTCACACCTGAGTTTTACATTGACATTCATTCTAATTACTTCAGCTAGGGTGCCAAAGTTAATTCTTTAGTAATTCTTCTTGCTAAAGCATATCTATGTCATAAGAATTATTCCAGGGGAAATGATAGAATCTGTTTAAGCAGGTGCATCAAAGGACTTGTGACATGAACACCCTCAACAAGCCTTCTTGATCTTGTATCTCTACTATTAAAAACACAAGAACAAAGAAAAGCATATGTTTCATCATTATGCTGAAGGTTAAGGGTATAATCATTTCAGATTCTTCCTTTATGCTTTCACCACAGTTTCCCAGTGGGTGAAGTGTACTCTTCCAGCTCAGTTGTGGTAGCAAATCAAAGACACTGAGCAGAAGTGTTCATGGGAAGAAATGAGCCAACTGCATGATGAAAAGCTTACCCAGATGATATCCTGGGCCCTACATGCAAAAATGAATGTCTGTGTTGAAAAATGAGGCATCAACATTGATTAGAGTGTAGAGTTGTCAAAGAAATAACTAACATGTCTGAGTGTGGAAGCAGAGAACCTGCTAGGTTGGTGTAGATTCTAATATCAGCTACATAATGATAACATGGAATCATCTTTACTATGGTAATGATAAAGGATAAAAATTAAATAATTAAGAGTAAAAACAAAAGTTCCTCATGTAAACTATTTTTTCTTTCTTTATACGTATGATGAAAAATGACAAGCTGTTTATAAATAGTTTATGAAATTAAGTTATATGAAAAAGCAATCCATGGTATTAAATGTTTTAATTATTGAATAAAGGTAAGTATAAAATAACTAGCCAAAAGATTCAGGAAGGATCAAGAAAAAAAGAAAAAGAAATATAAAAATAACAAAACAAGGACATTGAAAGCAAATGTACAGAGATGGAAAAACACAAAGAAAGTATAAATTTAAGAACCAGATTTTTTCCATTGAAATAGCATATAACCATCAAACTTCTATAAGGCTAATTGAGATAAAGGAAAAGTACAAATACACAATATTTGGATGAGAAAATAAATATAAAATTAATGATAAATTAAGAAATTATTTAAAAGGCATTTTGATATATATATAGTAAGATGGATAGTAGTACCTCACTTTGAAAAAGAGTGCTCAGAAACACAGCACTAAAACTATTTCTTAACATGTGAAATGGTATATATCCCAAATCAACTCCCAACCCCACGATTAACAAGATAGCGCTATAGAAAGTCCCATTAAAATAGAAGCAATAAATGTTTGACCAATGTCATCATTATAATTTACCACTTCACTGAAGATCTTACAACTGAACTGACACAACTGGAAAACGGCACTATGCACCCAGCTGAGGAACAGCGTCCTGTGTCTTCTCTAATTACTGAGAAGGTCTAATGCTGTTTAAACCATATCCCCAGATTGTCTTAGAAACTGACAGAATAACGCTAAAGTTTATCCAACAGAGTGAACGGATTAAAATATCAAAAAGTGTTTCTATGTTTATGTATTATTCAAAATTAGATACCTTGTATGGGCAAATATTGTGTTGGTACCCCCATTTCCCTCCTCCCTGTCCCCAACACCCTGGGTATCCTCCTCAATAGGGATGCTGGATCAACCTGTGGGTTGGGGGTTATGGGTAGCAGAGGAGTCAGGCAGGTCTCCCCATTTGTTGTTGCTGAGGGGGGTAATATCTCTGGATATTCTCCCCCACCATGGCTCTTACATTCTTTCTGCCCCCTCTTCTACTCAGTTTCCTGAGTCCATGGTGGGTGAGTTTTAAATCTGTTTATTGTTGAGGTCTTAATATATTCCGTACTTCTGTTTTGTGATGTGTTGTAAATCTGGATCTGTCCCATTAACTTATGCTAGGTTGACTGATTAGCTGTGGTTATAGGTCTCTCGCTTATCCCACCACTCTCTCAAGGGTATCATTTAGGGAACATACGGTAGGCCTGGGGAGGTTGAGCGCTTGCTGGGGTGTCAGCCTGTGGCTCTTTGGTGGAGTTGGCATGACCATGGCTCTCTCACTGCCTTCTGCAAAATATAGAGTCTCCATTTGAGAGTGAGATCAGTATAGGTTAAATACAATACACATGTCTAATTTGACAAGATTCTATTGGGATTAGCCTCTCTGTAGTTCTCTGATAAAGGGAATTTCTCCTTGGGGCCCAGGTTTTTGGTTCCCATAGGGTTTTGGGCAAGGTCCCACTTCCAGTTAAGGGTTCTTGTCACTGAGTGACAAACTTGGCCAGTTTGAAAGTTGTTGATTACTCCCTCGTCTCTATTGCACAAGTGATCTCTTCTTGGTTCCCTGTTCTCTTCCAGAGGAAAGTGTGTTCAGCCTTCTTATGGTGACAGTCTGCATTTCATGTATCAGTGGTTTCTGCTTTCTCCAAGAATCACTGACCAATTTTCTCTGGCAGCTTATGCAGCGCCTTCCAGCACTGCACTTGCTACCCTCTGGGGGCTGGTTATCATTCTGGATTCTAAGGGGTCTCTTGGTGTTGCTTGATGACTTTTTGTGGTTTCTTCAGCAATAGAGTCTTACCTTTGGCCTGGGGTGGGTGTTAAAGAGCTTTGGCAGAATCCTGTCTAATTTTAGGGACTTTGCAGGTCACTTTGATCAACAGCTCAGTGTGGGAAGGAACCCATGACTGGGACTGGGAATTGCAGGTCTGATCTATTTTTTATGGGGTTAGGCTTCCTCCCATTCTATTCACCGCCCTTCTTACCAGGTGATGCCCATTTCTTCCTTAAGAGCTAACTGTATGAAAGTAAGGATTTTATGAGTTCAATTTATTATTGATTTAGCTTAATGTCTAAGTCCCCCCTCCCTTACCGACCTCCCTTTCCTTCGAGCTCTTTCACAGCCTCTCATCGCCCCTGACAGGTTAATTTAGAGTTTAGCTTAATCCGGTTAGGAACCGCATATGAGGGTTAATAAGCCGCGTTTGGCTCTTCTTTTGTGAGTTCACTAAGTAATATCTGCTTCAAGTCTGTCCACTTTTCTTTAAATTTCATTATGTCATTTTTCCTTTCTGCTGCGTAGAATTCCATTGTGTAAATGTGCCACAACTTTGATATTCATTCTCCAGAGATGGATTTTTAAAAGTAATAAAACATATTTGCTTTTATTAATAGAAAAATAACTTACTGCAAAAATTAAGATCAATATATAAGAATAGACAAACAAAATGACATAAGTTGTCCCAAAACGGACTTGATCAATAGTGTTAGTAAACCACAAATACAGGGAATACAGACAGAGGAAGTACTAGAAAAATTAGTTGTTCTTTTGTTTGAAAAAATAATATATGTTCAGATAATATATGTTCATAGAAAAATATATGTTCGAGCAATGTTAATTAAAAATAAGATTAAAATGTCATTTGGTAACTTTTTTCAGCTAGAGTCTTTATTTCTTTATTTTTTAAATTTTATAAATACACAAATATGCATAGGGCAGTGATAATATCATGAATTCTTATGCATCCCTCACCCAATTTCAACTCTTTCACAATCTGCAAACTTCTTTGACATTTATATGCCAAGTTAGTCAGGAAAAACTCTACATATTTGATATGGAATCTTAATAGAAGCAAAAGAAAGAAGCTAAAATTCAAATGATATATTTTTCAACTTTTTTATTTTATTTATTAATTTTCAAGCAGAGAGAGAGAGAGAGAGAGAGAGAGAGAGAGAGAGAGAGAGAGAGAGAGCACACCAGGACCACCACCTTGTGGGTCTGGCTTATGTGGGTCCTGGGGAATTGAACCGGGGGCTTTAGGCACTGAAGGCAAGTGCCTTAACCGCTGAGCCATCTCTCCAGCCTCAACTTTTTAAAACATGTTGCAGAAGACATGCTGCAATAACATTATGCATTATGGTAATCTTTTTACTGGACATATCCAACCTGAAACACACAAAAACAAAAGATCAAAATTTAAAGTTTTAATCAGCTAAGTAGAAAAATCGCTAGAAATTTAAAATACAGACTGAGAAAAATATCAATGGCTGTGAACTTTTGAGCAAAGGGGAGAAAGACAGAACTTTCACCCTTCAGGGGTGATTTATCCAGAACTAAATGGCAGCCGTGACAGGACCTATTGTCATTAGAGTGAATGTGCTGTGGGCATGAGTTGGCACTGAGAGGAAGAGACGGGTTCCTTGGGGACTCCAGCTCCATCCTGGGGAACAGTGGAGTCATATGCAAGTCAGGGCATATGGCTATGGAGACCCATCAGGAAGCAGAGAGAAAATAGAAACACATCATTTGTTGGGGCTGGGTAGATTGCTCGTAGGTAAAGTGTTTTTCCCACATGCATGAGTTCAGAGCCCAGAACGCATGTAAAAGTCAAGAGTGACAGAGAGTGTGTTCCTGCAATCCCAGAACTGGAGAGGTAGACACAGGAGGATCCCTGCTGCTCACTGGACAACTATTCTAACCGGCTTGTTAAGTTTCAGGTTCAGCATGAGTGAGACCTGTCCTTAACAGTGAAGTGGAAAGTAACATAAAGCCACCAGGAACTGACCTCTTGCCTTCACAGGCACACTCATGTATGCATGGACCCACACACATACGCACACACATAGGCACATGCATTCACATGTACACACTCAATAAAAATCACATTATGAAGATGCTCTCTCTACTTCACCTACTAAGTCAATGTAACCCAAAGCAACAAAATAGAAAGTAAAATTTTTAACTTTGACCTATTAAAAGAAATGTGCGTAATTCTTCAAGAGTAAGAAAAGTGAGGCATACTTCAGAATGATAAATTATTTTAATACTATTTAATTTAATACTCAATTATTAGTAAATCAGATCATTTGATACAAAGGAAGTAATTCACTCAAGACCCTCAAACAGTATGCAAGAATCACTTGTCATGTATATTTTCTATTAAATTTCCCTGTAAATCAAACATTAATTTTTTTTTTGATTTTCTAGGTATGGACTGGAGCATAAAAGTGTTCAGTTTGGTAACAGGACTCACAGATAATTGCAACACAACTAAAATGTAATTATGCTTCCTTCAGCTAATCCACCAATCTAAGTAAAAAAAATCTACATTATAAAATGAACCATATGATGCCCTCTGCTTGCAGAAAACTTGTATCCAATGGGTCACATTGTTGCAGCCACACATCTCTTTTCCCAGAGTTGAGCCCATTGTATTCTTTCTTAGAACTAAAACTGAAAACTCAGAAAAGTTTATCTCCATTCACACTAAATAATTACATAATTTACTTAAATATTTTGTAAACCCATGTAATATGGGTTCAAAAAAGACTTCTATTAAAACTAAATTAAACGTTTTAGAAAAACAATAAGAGTTTACTGCCAGAAACCATCTTTTGAACCGATGTGAATGAGAAAGCTGTAGCAAATTTGGATCAAATCATTAAAAAATATCTAGAAGGATTCTTACAAAGATCCCTCATGAATGTCTTTCCTTAAGCTCTTACTTACCTCACTTTAAAGAAAGACATGAGTGTTGTTAATGCAAAGTGCATGGCACAAAAATTAGCAACAAATACAGTTTCATAGACTGTGGGAAATCTAATTGAAGAAATTGACAGATGAATGTGTTTTAATGTCTTCCGTTAAAATATCAGGGGACTGTGAACTTTTTGTGATTCTCCACTTTAACAAGGATGTTTGCTTCTTTGTTTTTTCAGTAAGAGACCAAAAAATTTTGGCACTAAGTTGTCTAAAAGATTCTCTTTTCTAATGTTCTAACACCAATTTCAGTATGTTGATAAACACATCATGTTTGGGGTTTGAAAAAGAGTTTTCTCATCCTCATTGCCCAGTGTATAAATGAATGCTATGCTCTGGGAACTCCACAGAGATCTGCCTTGTTGAGCCCCCACAGAATGGAGATCAGAGATGTTGGGAGAAAACGATGCTGTAACAGTGATGCCTAGGCACAGAGAATCCAAAAGCCTGCAAAGAACTCAAAAAGAAAGCAAACTGTGAATGCCAGAAAGGAACTCTGCGATTTATGTCTCCCTAAAGGACAGTTGGAGAAGAAGACATCAAAAATGCATGGTGTGGGATATAGCAGTAGGATCCTATGTTGCAAACTAAAATTAGGTATGCCTGTAATGACAGACTCATCAACAGAGAAATGTTTATAGAATCAATGTACATGGATACAGTCAATATTAAGAAGGATGAGCCTTGGATGGTTGAAATAATGTATAAATACAGTATCTGTATAATTCTCTGCATTTTCAACTTTTCCTTTGGTTGCAAATTATCATTTTATATAATGTAATGTTTTGCTGTGTGATGATTGAACATGTTAAGATAAAGCCTATCCATGCTCTTATTTAGTAGAGTGCATAAGGAAGTGATAGATTGTCAAGATTCCCTAGAAGCACCAGCTCGAGAAATGCCACCTCGATGAACCAGTTCCATTAGAAGCTTAATAGACACAGCTCACTATTATGTCCAGTAGTTGGCTTCAAGTTAAAGAAGTGGTCCATGAGAAGCTGGCTGAAGACTAGGCTATCCATGGTCCCCTACCACAAAGGCTGATACAGACGGCCCACGGTGGAGGATATCCAGCTGATGGGATGGGGAAGGGGGGCAATGGGGAACTGGGGATAACAACTCATGGTTGTTGGCCCACTAAACAATGTAACTCATTATGGACAATAAAAAAAAGAAGTGGTCCATAAGGTCTTTTTATTTTTTTGTTAATTACATATTTACCTACCAACTGAACTTATTTTGAAAACAGGATGTTTATTCCTAAAATATAATTTTATGTTTTATTCTTAATTATGTTATCACATAAATTGTATAACTAAGCACTTTACTGGCTGAATTTTATCTTTTATTTATCATCCAGATGCAAGGAAGAAAAAAATAAAACCTCTAAGCTATATAAAAATATTGCAAGCATAACATTTATTCTCCATTTCAACAGCAATGCAGGCTCACTGCAGAGGAAATATTTCCATATGGCATTCATAAACACCCTGGTTATTGATCCCTTAAGAGTTCCTGTGCTGTAATACATTATAAAACTGGGAGGATATTTATATAGCATTCCCTGCATTATTGTGTTTTTATTATTGTCTTATATATTTTCCTTTTTTTACACTAAATTATAGTAGGTTTCCATTAATACTTTTCATAAAACTTAAAATTGCCATGTATGTTGGACTAGTGATATTATTTGCTTTTGACACATGACAAGTTAACTTTTAATAAGAACCAAAGATATAAATTTATATGCATGTATTTTTGTTTTTGTATAAATGTATTTACATCTAGAAGTTTACACATGCATATGCTTATATGTATGTGTAGATACGCATGTAGAAAGTTACAAAGTTTATTTTAGAAAACAAGTAATAAAAGAATGGATACTGGATATATTGAAGCATGACTTCCAGAAAAGAACTTGCAAGGGTATAAGAATCAGACAAAAGAAGTTAGGTTACTCTGTTTTTATTTCCCACTTCCCTTCCGTTTCTTGATACATCTCTCTTAACAAATTTTTCTGTTTTAGCAGCTTAATCCCTGGAGATACAAAAGTTTATGATCAAGAAATTTGGGCGAAATACATGTGATATTGCTTTCCGTGAGAGGCATAGTGTATATTAGATTAAATCTCTGTAAAGGCCTGTTCAATTTTTCACAATCCTACACAGCAATGGAAACTTCTTGAAGGTAATATCCAGTAGTTCCCAAGGAAATATGCTATGAAATCCCGAGCTTTCATCCTTGCACTTAACTTTTAAAAATTCATATCTGGTATCAGAAAAGTGTTTTATTTTCATGAGTTTTTCTGTCATTCTTTTTTATTATTATTATTCTTTACAACTGTATTTCTTAATCATCTACTTAGTCTTCTATTTTTAACTATTTCCTTTACTTATTTATTCATTCATGTTTATTTAAGGGACAAGATTATGCCCATTAGATCTCTTTGACATATTTCTTCTCAATTTTCTTTTTGTTACTGATGACTTTGGTGGTGTGAATGGAATGTCTTCCATAGCCTCATGTGTTTTGAGTACTTGGTCCCAAGCTAGTGGAGATTTGTGAAAGCTGTTAGGCTTTTGAGAGAGAGGTGGAGGTGGTGCCTTGTTTGAGGAGGTATGTCCCTGGAGCAGGCCTTGGGACCTTAAAGTCCAGGCCCTTTACCAGGTCTAGGGTTTCAGTGAGAATAATTCCATCCAGCTGATGTGACAACACGTGGCCCCCTGCTGTCTTTCTCAGCCCATGCTTTCCCTTCCATGATGAAATTTCTCCTCAAAACTAAGCTGAAATAAGCTGCATCTAGTCAGGAGTTTTGTCTTGGTAATGAGAAGGTTTAGCTGCTACTGTTACATTTTCAATACTCCAGCATTTTTCATGGACCTTCTCTCTGTTTCATTTTTTCTTCCCTCAACTTATTTACCTTGCAGACTTTAAATATACCCTCGGAATACATGGACAGCTGTTAGGTGTAGTCACTGTGTGCCACATTCATTCTGGCTGCCATCAAAGACACAGCCTTTTAAGCAGCAGGTCTAGCACTTAGCTCTCACATTACAAGCCTTAAGCAGGAAACATGGTTGTGCTTTTCATTGTAAATTCCTATTCCAGTACACAAAGTGTAAAATCTTTCATTGTTTAATGAATAAATGAATAAATAAATAACAATGGCAGCACAACTATGCTCTTAAAGAATCTTGTCATTCTTAAACATTCTGTACATCCTGTTTCACTGAATGCTGTTGATATTGCAAATGCTTTCATTGTTTTTGTTTTATTTTATTTTTATTTTTTTCATTTTTCAAGGTAGGGTCTCACTCTAGCTCAGGCCTGGAATTCACTATGTACTCTCAGGCTGGCCTCAAACTCACAGCAATCCTCCTACCTGTACCTCCTGAAGGCTGGGTTTAAAGGTATACTCCACCATACTTGGCTTAAATGCTTTTATTCTTCAGTGAATTGCAATTGTTATAAAATTTGCTTATAGAGTTCATTGATTTTTGAGGAAGTAGATAGCATACAGGAGAACTAACTCTGTATTAGTTGTCATACACCGATAGAATAGTGAAAATATCCAAATGATTGTTGTGAGAAAATAAACATTTTGCTTGTTTTTATACATCATCAGATACACACAAGTAACATTTGAAAGATAAATTTAAAACCAATGTTTCAATGATAAATTTATGGTTGTTAACTATATTATATGTTTGATTCACTTAAAATAAATTAAAGGTAATGTAAGAATCAAAACAACTCTATGTACTAGACATAGATTATATCTAATTGTGAGATAGCATATTAGGCATTTGAAACACTCAGAACAACAATACAACTTTAAAATCTTCAAGAAATGCACTACTTCACTTTGAAATATTAAAAATTTATGATGGCTTGATAGGTTGATTCATTTGGGTAATCAATAATTAATCACTCTGAAAGCTTCAGATCCTTTATAAATATCAAAGAGTTTTAATAATTGCCTTACAAATCCTGAGTAGCATAAAGTCCACAGACCTCATATATCATGGGAAATGAATACAAGTTAAAAAAATGAGTGTTTTAAGATGAATAAACTGAATCCCAAATGTTCATATTTTGAAATGTTTGCACTTATAAAAGAGATCAGTGTGACGACAGGAAGGTAAAAATAATGCTATCTCTAGGCATCTATGGAGAATATGTATGAATAGTAATTTTAACACAGGAAACCCACTGACAATTCTCATTTTAACACACTTTTAGTTTCCACAGAAGAGGAATAAGTAACACACAAATGGGCTTCATAGATTATCGCTTCATATTAGCCTGTCGTCAACTTTGCAGGGAGTGTCCAAATTAACTATATTGGGTTTCTTACACTCATCCTCTGCTTGTAATAACCACCATGTTGAAGACAATAAATAATGACGCTTGTTTTACATTTGGCATGTGTGTGCTGATTTATATGGAGAACATTGTATACACTATCTCATTTTTTCCTTAATAACGTTTTGTGGTGGATTCTATTATTATAAAATTCCACCAAAAGATAACAAGTGATTTATAAACATTTCAACATGTCATATGAAGTCACATTATTTCAAATGGAATTAAGTGATCAGCTTAGCTTGCAACATTTTTTTGCAGTTCAAATTTTTTTGTTTTTTTTAATGCTATACTTTCTACTTTTGATTTTTTATCTTTATTATGAATAAGTATGTACATTGTATGATCAAATCTTGTGAATGTGTCCCCATTTCCCTCCTCTCTGTTCGCTACCCACTGGGGTCCTTCCATGTGCATACTGTCCATAGGTTAGGAGGTTATGAACTGCACCAGAGGTAG
Source organism: Zapus hudsonius (assembly GCA_004024765.1). Classification (NCBI taxonomy): domain Eukaryota; kingdom Metazoa; phylum Chordata; class Mammalia; order Rodentia; family Dipodidae; genus Zapus; species Zapus hudsonius. Next base: position 27,704 of record PVHP010021828.1, read on the forward strand.
CCAGTTTTTCTTTCTTTTTTTTTTTTCTGTTCTTCCCCCTTACGTGTTGTTGCTGAGGGGGGCAATGTCTCAGGATATTCTCCCCCACCATGGCTCTTACAATCTTTCTGCCCCCTCTTCTGCTCAGTTCCCTGAGTCATGGTGGGTGAATTTTAAGTCTGCTTTATTGTGGAGATCTTAAGTATCTCTGGACCTTTGTCCTGAGTTGTGTTGGGTATCATTGGTGTCTGTCTCCATTGACCTTTCATGGGTTATCAGACTTTCTGTGGTGATTGGTCTCCTGTTTGTCTTGTCACTTTCTCATAGGTTTCAGTTGGGCCCTGTGTGAAGGCTAGGTGTGGTTTGTCTCCTGACAGGATGTCAGCCATCATCCAATGTCCTGTTGGTGGAATTGAGTTGTCCCAGCTCTCTCACTGCCTTCTGAAAAAAATGCAAACAGAATCTCCAAGGAGAGTGAGATCAATGTAGGTTAAACAAGACATCACTGCTAATTTGGCTACCTCCTAATGGGTGTAGCTTCTCTGTAGCTCTCTGGTAGTGGGAATTTCCCCTAGGAGCCCGAGATCTTGGCCCCCATAGGATTATGCCATGGATCCCAGTCCTAGTTAAGGTTCCTTGTCACTAAGCAGATCTCTTAGCCAATCAGTAAGCCATTGATTACCATCTTCAGTTTAGTTCCACTATTGTACAGATGAGCATTTCTTGACTTGCTGGTCTCTTCCATACAGCCCTGTGTTCAGCATTCTTGTGACAATTGTTTATAATGTGTATCAGTGGTCTCTGCTTTCTCCAAGCATCATTGAGCAATTTACCCAGAGGCTTGTGCAACACCTTCCAGTGCTACACATGCTACCATCTGGGAGCTGGTTACCATTCTGGATCTAGCAGAATCTCTTGGTGTTGTTTGATGAAAGTTTGTGATTTCTTCAGGAATAGGGTCTTGTTATCTTAGTCCTGGGGCAGGTATTCAAGAGCTTTGACAGAAGTCTGTCACATTTTGGGGACCTCTTGGGTCTCTTTGATCAATAGCTCATTATGGGAAGGAA
>PVHP010021829.1:6242-28084 GCA_004024765.1 Zapus hudsonius
TGAAAGAAATGGGAGCATGGAAAATCTTTCCATCTTAACGCATCCTCCTCTATTTCTTTCTTGAGTGTTTTAATGTTTTCATTATACAAGTCCTTCACATCTTTGGTTAGTGATAGTCCAAGGTATTTGATTTGGGGGGACTATTGAAAATGGGACAGTCTCTCTGATGACTCTTTCTCTATGCATATCATCTGCATACAGAAAGGCTACTGATTTTTGTGTGTTAATTTTGTATCCTGCCACTTTACTTAAGGAATTTATTACCTTCAGAAGTTTACTTATACTATTCTTTGGGTCTGTTATGTAAAGAATCATGCCATCTGCAAAGAGGGATAGTACTACTTCTTCCTTTCCAATTTGTATCCCTTTTATGTTTTTCTCCTGTCTTATTGCTTGGGCTAGAACTTCAAGAACTATGTTGAAGAGCAATGGTGAGAGTGGACACCCCTGTCTTGTTCCTGACTCAAGTGGGAACTCCTTGAGTCTTTCCCCATTGAGTATGATTTGGGCTTTAGGGGATTTGTATATGGCCTTTATTATGTTGAGGTATAAGCCATCTATGCCTATTCTTTCCAGGGTTTTGAACATGAAGTGGTGTTGAATTTTGTCAAAAGCCTTCTCTGCATCAATTGAGATGACCATGCGGTTTTTGTGATTGGTCTATTAATGTGGTGAATTACATTAATTGAGTTCCATATGTTGAACCATCCCTGCATCCCTGGGATGAAGCCTATTTGGTAAAGGTGAATAATGTTTTTGATGTGGCTTTGTATCTGGTTTGCGAGGATTTTGTTCAGGATTTTTGCATCTAAGTTCATCAGGGATATGGGTCTGTAGTTTTCTTTTCTTGTTGCATCTTTGTCTGGTTTGGGTTTTAGGGTGATGCTAAATTCATAGAAGGAGTTTGGAAGCCTCCCTCTTTTTCTATACTTTGAACAACCTTTAGAAAGAGTGGTGTCAGTTCTATGATGAAGGTTTGGTAGAATTCAGCTGAGAATCCATCCAGTCCTGGACTTTTCCTTTTGGGAAGGTTCTTGATTACATTTTCAATCTCTGTGGATGTGATAGGTTTATTTAGGAGTTCATTCTATCTTACGCTGGCCTTGAACTCACACCGATCCTCCTACCTCTGCTTTCCAAGTGCTAGAATTAAAGGCATATACCAGCATACATGGCTAAGCACATGCTATTTTAAAAATTGTAGATTTCATCATGAATGTGCACAGGACTAGCCTGCTCAGGGAGCAAACAGGTTGCTGTGTTTTTGTTGTGGTAACTGTCAGCATTCCATGGACACAGAACCCCTTGTCCCACTTCTTTGTTTCGCTTTCTTTTCCCATTTTCAGGGCTTATTACAAGCTCCATCAGCTCAGGGAGAGCTCTAGAAGGAGACTGTTCCACATTCTTTTGTGACATGGTCAGTCACATTTGGCCGGTGGAGACAGAAGAGAGTCTCAGGAGAATCATTTCCTGCACTCACAGTTCCCAGAGATGAGAGGAACTGCCTGCCACACAGAGCCATGTGGAAAAGCACCAGCAGGGTGAGGAGGCAGAAGAGGCAGGAGCGAGCCTCACTCAGCTAGAGCTTTCCTACAGGCAGGCAGCTTAGAATTAGCTAGTCGGAATTATTCTGGAACACTGTAAGCTATAGGGGTGCCCTACGTGCCTGCTGTCCGGGATGCTGAAGGCTGAAGAATTTTGCTTCTTGGGTAGATGCCAGATAGAGGAGGTCTGGCTCCAGGCTGGTCAGTGTATACTTCATGGCAAGCCTTTGCTCTCTATAGGAACTGGATCTTCCCAAGCAGGGCAGGCCTTCCCTGGCCAGAAAGGTTTTACAATGTCCAAACATCACACACACACACACACACACACACACACACACACACACACACACACACACGCACACACACACGCAAAATAGAGAGATAGAAAGAAAGAAGTAGCAGAGCAAGCTTGTCCACAAAAAGTAACTAGGAAAGGAGAAAGAAAAGCATTTGGGCCTCAAGCAATCTCTGGAATCCCAATGAGGATGTGGAGAGTGTTTTAGTGCATCTACGCCTCTCCTCCTCCTTTCCAAATGAAGAACTCAGGCTCATGACAGGGGCAGCGGGCGGCTGCCGTCCCAGGTCATGGAAGGCTGAGGCAGGAGATGGCTAACGTCCAGGAGGATGGGGGCAGCCTGGAAAGCACGGTGGAAACCTGCAGCTCTTAAAAACACAGAAGGGAGAAGGGCCAGGGAGAGGACCAGGGGGTGGGGCAGGAGGAGGGGCAGGGGGAGGGACAGGGGGAAAGACAGGAGGAGGAGGGACAGGGAGAGAGACAGGGGGAGGGACAGGGGGAGAGACAATGGGAGAGATGAGGAGGGATGGGGAGAGACAGGGGGACAGGGAGAGAGACAGGGGGAGGGACGGGGGAGGGAGAGGGGGAGGGACAGGGGGAGGGCGAGGAGGAGGGGAGAAGGAAGGGAGAGAAAGAATGCCTGAGACTCAGGGGTGGACTATTATTTGTAAATGGCTGCAGCAGAGAGTGGGCTGTCTGTGGAGAGCAGAGGCTGAGGTTTGAGATGGCGCTGGCTCGGTTCACTGCGGCCCACTCACCAGGCCCTTGATCTGCTCTCCTCGTGGGGACCCCGTGCCTCAGGCTTGCATTGTCCTCTTGGAAACCATGTCCATTCCAGAAGCCAGTCCTGGACCCCACAAAATGGAAAGTGCTGATTGGCTCGGGGTGGTCACCTGTCCACTGGAGCAGCCCTGCAGTGTCTGTCCAGAGGTGCTCACTCTGGAGGGAGCTGGAGACGTGCTTCCACCGACAGCCATCCCCCACCCTGGTCTCCACCATGAGGGGTGAGGCTCGAACCCGCGCCCTGGGTGAAGGAAGAAACCCTGTCCTTTCCACAGGTAGTTTCTTTTCGAATATAAACCCAAGTTAACAGATGGCTCTGCAGGCCTGAGTGCCACCTGAGGTACATGACTGCCACGAGCCCTGGGTGGCAGTTTCATGACCTGAAGAGGTTCATGTAGGAGCTTTCTTGACGTGCACAACGTAGGCCTGTGCATGTGGGGTAACAAGCCATCTCCAATACTTTAAAAAATGATTTATTTGCAAGCAGAGACAAAGAGAAGAAAGAGAGAAGGGGAGAGAGAGAATGGGTACGCCAGGACCTTGTGCAGCTGGCTTTACGTGGGTACTGGGGAATCGAACCTGGGTCATTAGGTTTTGCAGGCAAGTGCCTTAACCGCTGAGCCATCTCTCCAGCCCTTTAATCCCTTTTTAAAGTATCTTCAAGCACATCCATGAAAGGACCTGTGTGAATGTGCTTACTTGCAGCATCGTGTGGCTCCTGGGAGGAGGAAGGGGTAAAGACGCATGCAGAAGTGATGTGTGCAGCATCCCCAGAACACCTTGGATGCATCTTTAAGCATAGAACTTAGTGGAAAAAGTGAGGAACGAAATTGATACATCATCTAATTGCATTTATGCAATGTATAAGTGCTTTAAAAAACTTCCTTTGAAAGATCCCATACAAACAAAAAATTGCATTAAACCACTAGACTGGCTACCTATGTTGGAAAATGGATAATAGTGGATGAGTGCCCACCACTACACACATACATATATAAAACAGATACTTGCAAGGAACCGTGATGATAATGCGTCAGGGGCCCAGAGTAGCAAACTCAACCTTCTGACAGGAGGTTGTAAAAATTACCATGCCTTTAATCCCAACACTTGGGAGGAAGAGGTAGGAGGATTGCCATGACTTCGAGACCACCCTGAGACCTGAGCTCGAGGGAGACCATACCTTGAAAAACAAAACAAAAAAAATTAAACATATATTTCAGTATTATAATATCAAAATATGAAAAATAAAATTAATAAACAAAATTGATGATATAAGAATAGTTATAAGGGTTGGAGAGATGGCTCAGTGGCTAAGGCACTTGCCTGCAAAACCTAACGACCCGAGCTCAATTCCCCAGAACCCACATAAAGCCAGATATACGAAAGGGGTGCATGTGTCTGGAGGTCCTTTGCAGTGGCCAGGGGCCCTGGTACACCCATTCTCCCTGCCCTGTCTGTTTCTCTGCTTACAAATAAATAAATGAATATATATGAATATATATAAGTAATTATAAAATCTGTAATTCACAAATAATTGTTGATGTCTGTTAAGAGACTTGAGTGTTAATAAGCTTAAAATTGTTGTGAACTTAAAGCATACTGATGATTCTTCTTTTTCAAAATGGCAGATGTTTTCAATTACCTGTTTTTTTTTTCTGTGATGGTAAGTGGCAGTCAGCAGGGTGCTACATAGCCAATAGTTTAGAAAAGGTTTACTTCATTACTTCATTGGTCCCTTTAATGTCAAGTAACTTTTTTTGTTTGTTTTACTCAAGGTAGGATCTTGGCTGACCTAGAACTCACTCTGTAGTCCCAGGCTGGCCTCAAATTTACAGCAATCCTCCTACCTCAGCCTCCTGAATGCCGAGATTAAAGGCATGCATCACCACACCAGAGCTAATGTGACATTTTAATAAGAGCAAAGTGGTTTTTGAAAATGAATTTTTATTATGGAGAGGGTCTTTTGGAAAGCAGGTAATTAAAAATGCCTCCATTGTCCTGTAGTCTTGTTTTTAAAAATATTTCTGGTCTATAAACATTCTTATGTTTACATAACTTAAAAACTCAGCAGAATGGATCTGTTCAAAAACTTTCCACAGTATTTTATTGTACAGTTGGGCTCACTCTAGTTCAGGCTAACCTGGAACTCATTCTGTAGCCCAGGTTAGCCTCCACTCAGAGTGATCCTCCCACCTCAGCCTCCCAAGTGCTCCCAAGTGCTGGGATTACAGGCGTGAACCATAACTGACTCTTCCAAGGTATTTTCCAAGGGGCCTGAGATGTGTGAACCCTTTGTTAAATATAAAATGCAGGCTGAAGCCAGGCATGGTGGTGCACATCTTTAATCCCAGCTTTCAGGGAGAAGAGGTAGGAGGATCACCATGAGTTCAAGGCCACCCTAAGACTACTTAGTGAATTCCAGGTCATCAGCCTGGGTGCGAGAGTGAGACCCTACCTCGAAAAAAAAATATTATAATAATAAAGGAGGCTGGTAGAATGGTATGTGAAGTGATGTGTGTATACTTTAATTAGCCATTTCGCAATGTTGTTCATCAAAAGTATATAATTATTTTTTAAAAAGGAATGCTGGCAAAGAAACACGGAGGTATCTTCCACTCCTAATTGTGTCTCTTTGGGCAGGTTACTTACCACCCTGGGCTTGTGTATCTTAACTCAGAAGGTCATAGGTGGCAGGGGTTAGATGACTATTAATAATGCAAAATTCCCTGGGGCCCTGGCCCAGCACCTGGAGCAAGGTGTCACCATGAAACCCCTCAGCCAGTTGTTCCGAGTATGGGGTTCCTTTCTGTTAAAATCGGAGCAGTGGCTGTCCTGGCTCTCAGGGGTATGGTAGCACCGTGGGAAGTGTTCAGCTAAGTGCTTAAAGCTCCTAACTGAGGCCTTGCGTGAGTTCAAGTGTGTCCCTGGGGGACTGCATCCTTCTTATTGCTTGGCTAATGGGTACACAATTTCCCTAAGCCAGACCATGGGTGCCAGAATGGACAGGACCAAAACTCTTACAAGCAAAGGAGGGAGGGATGGGAGGCCAGACATTTCCCTATTTGTTCACCTGGATTCCTCAGTAGACCCTAAGCCACTTAGAGCAGGGCTTCTCTCTCCAGCTCACCATAATGTTTCTGTGAAGTCCAGCTTTTTAGTTTTTATTTATTTCTGCTTGTGTATATGTATGTATGTGTATGTATGTGCATGCATATGTATGTGTGCATGTGTGCGTATGGTGTCCCATGTACTCACCAGAGGGGGAGACTTGCCTGCAGAATGGGAAGCAGAATGTTGGATGCCCTGCTCCATTCTTAATTGTTTTGTTTGTTTTCTGAGGAGGGAGGGTCTCACTCTAGCCCAGGCTGACTCACTCTGTAGTTAGTCCCAGGCTGCCCTTGAACTCACAGAACTCCTCTGCCTTCCAAGTGCTGGGATCCTTTCTTGTCTGTCCTGCCCAATCTCACTTGAGCTGAACGCTCTGGCTCTTGCTGTTTCGGGGATTCTCTGGTCTCTGCTCCCCTTTGTGGGACTGGGGTTACTGCTACAAGCTGTTTGGTGGGATCTGGAGACTCAAACTTAACTGCTGAGCCTTCTCTCTAGCCTGAATTTACCATTTTCTTGGCACCTAATAGATACATTTTCTGAGTGTGCTGTGTGAATAAATACAGAATAGAATACTCTGGTTTAAAACACGAGACTTTCCCCCATTGTCTTTCCTGGGCTGATGTTTACTTGTTTGTTCATTTGTTTGGATGGGGGGGGGGGAATGAAACCCAAGGCCTCCTATGTGCTAGGCAAGCTACAGCCCCCATCCGGCCCTGGGCTTTAGGACTGCTCAGTTGCATTGATAATATTGAAGGAAAAACATCTATTGTTGCCACTAACAGCCTGTTCTCACAGGCTTCTCCTGTGGTCACTACAGTCTCCCCAAAACCCCCAGCTGGGCTTTGTCTGAGAGGCTCATGGAAAACCTCCCTTCTCTTTTAGCTAAGTGAGGGGAGGGGGCCCTAGTGTGTAAAGAACAGTGTTGTGTAAAGGGAACAGTTTTTGACTCCAAATCTGGTGAGACGATGTAGAAATCGGGGTGTTAGTTCTACACCTCCCTCCTTACAGTCTCTTCAACAAGAGTGACCTTGGAGTAGACCTGTTCCTGTATGACATTAGGCTATTTATTTCTCCTGAAAACTGATTTCCTTGTATATAGAATGAGGATAATAGAAACTTCATCATGTAGCCTTGTGGTGGGAATTAAAATGGAACATGCTTTTATATCCTGGTGAGAAACTTGAGAGAGTGAACAGGGACACCGTGAGATGATTCCAGAGACACAGGTGTGACCAGGACTGGCCTTGACACACTGGCACACTTGGACTTCCTAAGGAAAGGCAATGTGCTGGGTCCTCAGTGCAGCTCTTCTCCCCTCTTCTTTAACAGGGTCTCACTACATTACTCAAGCTGGCCTTGACCTTGAAATTCTACTGCCTTCACCTTCCAGGTGAATATGGGTGCAACAGAGCCTCTAGCCGCTACAAACAAACTCCAGATGCATGCACCGCCTTGTGCATCTGGCTTTACATGGATCCTGGGGAATCAAACCCGGGTCATTAGGCTTTGCAGGCAAATATCTTAACTACTGAGTCATTCCTCCAACCCCGCAAGATGAGGGTTTTCTCCCCCAGAATATTTGGAGACCTGCTTGGCAGGAGTGGACTAGAGAGAAAGGCTAGCAGTTCTTTTGCTTCAACCACTCTTCTTCCAGGTTCAAGGGTGATGAAGAGCTTTTTACCTCCTGTTTATGTGAGGAAAGATGGTAAGAGAATGAAGGAGACGAGAACTAGCACCAACGTGGTGCCCTTTGTGCCCTGTGGGCAGGAAGAAGAGGCAGCGGGCCATGACTTGGGGAGGAGAGGACTCTACCAGGCCAGGACTAGAGTGAATACCTCCACTGTGATGTCCATCCCTAGGAGAACTGGCCTCTCAAGGAGGTCACTTGCCCCTCTCAAGTCCTCACTGAGGGCTACCATGCATTTAAGGCACTAGGAAGCATAAAATGAAGAGGTGTCAGGTCCTTAGGATATGCTCACTAGATTTCTCCCATTACTGCCTGCAGACACTGGAGGTCCCTAAGCACCTGGAAACATACCCCAACCCCATCATCCTCAGAGTCCAGGAGTGGGAGGGGGGCTCAGGCCTAAGCACCTGAAATCAGATAACAGGTAGAACAGGCAATTTGGAAGCCTTTGAGCAAATGAAGCAGGAGGGGTGGGGAGATGGCTCAGTGGGTCAAACGCTTGCTGTGCATGAGTACCCAAATCAGGATCCCCAGAACCCAGGTAAAAGCCCCGACCAGCACACCTATAGCAAGAGGGAGCAGAGGCAGGAGAATCTTGCAGCGAACAAGGTGAAACCCTGCCTCAAACACAGTGACAGACAAGGACCTACACCCAAGGTTGCTCTCTGATCTCCACATGTGGACAATGGCGTGCATGTTCCCACACTCAGACACACAGAGAAAAACAGGAACTGAGTGTGAGCTGGTGGTCACTGCTCTTCAGAGAAAGAGAAACAGTAGGATGGAGTCCTTGGGCCTCCTTGCCCTTCCTTCCTCTAACAGTGCAAGGTCACCATGAAACTCCTCTGCTGCCCACACACCCAGACCACGCAGCTGGACCTGAAAATGGAGAAAGTAACCTGCGGGCTGATTTCTCTTCTGCCCACCTCCCCGCTATTGAACACGGCATCTGATTTCACTTGATAATTCTATACTCAGGCTTGAGCACCAGCTGGTTTCCACTCTAGCCTCTACGTCAGAGGATCTAATTTGACTATTTTGTTTCCTCATTCACCCCAGTCAAGGTCAGTTATTGTCAGCTTTGCAGAGGCAGGGAGGGCAGGGCCGACACTGAATTTTCCTGTAAGAGTCAGGATTTACAGAGAGCCGAGAGAAGGTAAGGCCAACATTATTCACTCCTCCTGAGGGGAGATGGTGTGTTGACATGGCTGGACCCACAGGAGACCTTCAACATAGCCAAACCCTGACTGGGCCCAAGGGTGATGAGAGGCAAGAGACCAGAAGTGTTTGCTTGTTCTAGATCAGCTCTGCTCAGGTTTAGAATGATTCAGGACCAGACAATTGTCCTCAGAGATAAGTAGTTTGCCCTGGCTCATGCATTGCAGCTCCAATCTCTCATTTGTAAAATGAATGGCTTCAGCTGGAAAAATTTTAATCCTATGAGTAATTGAGACCAGCCAGTGGGCTACTGGTGCTCAGTGAAGAGCTAGATTTAAATGTCTCAATCAAAAACCATCCTTGGGCTGGAGAGATTGCTCAGTGGTTAAAGCACTTGCCTGCAAAGCAGAAGGACTGAAATTCAATTCCCCAGGACCCACTTAAAGCCAGATGCACCATGTGGCGCATGTATCTAGAGTTCATTTACAGTGGCTAGAGGCCCTGGTACACCCATTTTCACACTGTCTGCCCTTTCTCTCTCTCAAATAAATAAGTAAGCAAATAAATAATCACAAAAACCCAAACCATTCTTAGGAGCTGGGGAGGCTGCCCAGTGGATAGAGTGCTTGTCACAGAGTGTGAGGGACAGATTTCGGATCCCCAGTAAACACATGCTCTCAGCACTCGGGAGAGACAGGATTCCCCGGGCAAGTTTACCAGTTAAACTAGGCATATCGGTGAGCTCTGAGTTCAAATGAAAGACTCTGTCTCGGTAAATAAAGTGTAGAGTGAGGGTGGAAGACACTGAGGTCAACCTCTGGATTCCACACATATGCACACATATGTTTATGCACACCTGAACACAGCTGTGTGAACATGCATATACACACAAACCCGTTCTTGATTCTGAGATTATGACTATTTATTTGCCTTTTGGTGTGAAATGTTTTTCATAAAATAATGGTCATAATATATGATGAGTTTAAAAACTTTTCATATTCATTATCTTATGTTGACTTCTGGAAAAAGTATTTTAGAAATCTTACTAAAAAACCCACCAGCTGGGAATTACTGACCAGGATCTTGGTCAAAGGGCAGTGGGTGGGCAGGGTGCTGACCAGAGCAGAAATCACACTCAGAGGCCTGAGCAGGTACCCATGACCAACACATCTGTGTTTCTTTCATGACAGGCAGGATTTCTCTGACACTGTGGATTCTAGGATAAAATTAGTCTTTCCTTCCATGGCCATCCTCATTATACCACTGAAATTGTCCAGAAACGCTCACCATGCATTTTGGCAGCAATGAAACAACAGCCACACACTTCACTTTTGACAGTTGTGTGCACAAAGCAGCCAACATGCAGTTCTGTAGTAGAGCCTGTGCTTAATTAGTGAGCTCTGTTCCTCTTTGACTTGATTGACTTCAACCGAACAAGTGTGCATTGAATACCAATTGTTCCAATGCAGACTGAGGATCTGGGGAAAGCTGTGCCTTCAAAGGGCGACACAAGAAGCAAACCACTGGCCAAGAGCCAGAGAAGACAGTGGGAAGGGCAGTGTGAGGGCTGCAGAGGTTACATAAGCCAGCCTTATGAGAAAAAGACATGAAATGAACCAGACTCTGTGAGTTCTTTGGGGGCAACAACTGTGTAATCACCCTGATATACACAATTCCTGTAAGTGCTCAATAAATGTTGGAAATCGTAATTAGCAAAGGTTGATAGCGGTGGATGTGCTAGTTAAAGTGGAGAGTTACTACGCACTGCTTCTCCCTGGTTTACAGCTATCTAGGAAAAGCTCTTGGTTGTATGTGATTATCTCAGGCTGCCCAGCCGGTTTCATTCACTGGATGCAGTACTTACCTTTCAGCACTAGAGGGCGCTGCTGTCTCGTTTATTTAAATAGTATAGGCTTGTCTCATTGAAACTATTGTATAGCGTGTTGTGTGCCATTAGCTACCTTACAAAAAAATATTCTTCCCAAAATATTCTAATTCTATAACTTTCTTGTCTCATTGGTCTGGAGCTCACCAATTATGCTAAAGAGCTCCAGGGATCAGCCGGTTTCCACCTACTTAGTGCTGGGATTAAAGGTACATGTCACCACATCTGGCGTTTCCATCCGTTCTGGGGATCTCCATGCATGGGAGGCAAGCACTTTACCAACCGAGCTAGCTGCCTGTTGGATTGTAAACAGATCCTATAGCTATCGGGGTTTTCAGAGTCTTAAGTTAGCCTAGGGTTTCCTAGTAATGAAAGTTATGTTTATCAAAATTCCTCTGGGTGTTATGTGAGAGCAGCAAGGTCGAGAGAAGAGGCATTCTAAGCACCCAACTTTTCATGAGAGCCAAAGTCACCCCGAGATGTTGTCTGAGTCTAGCCCTCAAATTTATTTTTTATTTTTTTTATTTTTATTTTTATTGTCCATAATGAGTTGCATTATTCAGTGGGCAAACAATGAGTTGTTATCCCCAATTCCCTAACGCCCCCCTACCCAATCAGCTGGATATTCTCCTCCGTGGGCCATCTGGATCAGTCCCTGTTAGCCCTCAAATTTAGACTGTGCAATTACAAAGAGTTATAAAGAATATAGATAATGAAGTAGCCCAAGTTTCAGTGAGTCCAAATCATGACCATTTGATTAGAATTTAGGGGGAATTAGCAAGTCATTAAATGATTTTGGAGAATTTCATGCTTTACTAAGGGGTGTTCTACAGAATTTTTAAAAAATATTTTATTTATTTATTTATTTGAGAGAGAGAGAGAGAGAGAGAGAGAGGCAGACAGAGAGAGACAGAGAGAATGGGCTCACCAGGGCCTCCAGCTACTGCAAATAAACTCCAGACAAATGGGCCCTCTTTTGCATGTGGCTTTACATGGGCACTGGGGAATTGAACCCAGGTCCTTCTGCATAGCAGGCAAATGCCTTAACCGCTAAGCCGTCTCTTCAGCCCCAGAATTTTTTTTCTATTGCAAGCTCCCTGGAGCTATTGACTAAAACACAGAAAACAAAATGAAACCTAAGACGGAGGGTGTAGTCCGGTCATAAAGCATTTGCCCAACATGCCTACATGAGGCTTTGCACACCAGTGCCAGGAAAATTAAGAAAGAGCCAAACAATTCTAAAGTCAAAGCTACATACTATTTTTCAAAGATACCAGAGATACCATTTCTATATAGAAAGTATACTAAGGTTCTGGGGGAATGCCTCCTTAAAGGCACTTGCTTGCAAAGCCTGCCAGCCCAGGGTTCAATTTCCAAGCTACCCATGTAAAGCTGGATGCAGAAAATAGCACAAACATCTGGTGTTCATTTGCAGTGGCAAAAGACCCTGGTGCACACCCCCCACATATGCAAATTAAAATAATAAAAATGTAAAAAGAGTGTACAAGTATCTAAACTTGCACCCATGTGTCAGTGTGTGCTTCATTTAATGTGGGAGGCGGTCTTACTAATGGCCAGAGATGAACGTGGTTTGACATAAGTGAAAACAAAATACAGATAGAGTCTCGGGCAAAAGAACATTTTCCCGATTCACAGTTGAATTTAACCCTGGCCAAGAAATCTGTATTTTATCTTGAAGAAAGAAAACAATCTTTATCGGTCTCCTTAGGATCACTGTTCTAAGTCTTCCATGAATAACTCAGTGCCCTTCTACTTGGCATTATTATCTTACATGGTCCACTTCCCAAGGGTAAGGGCCATGCCTTCTTGATTACTGTGCTACCTGTAGGCCTCGCCCTGGGCCAGCATTTAGGAAAATCATAGCTCAAATTCACAGAGAAATAAGGAGGAAGAAGATAAGATTCTTCATGTTTAAAGGTTGCATGTTGCTTGTTTCTTTTTAAAATATTCTTGTTTATTTATTTGCAAGCAGAGAGAGATAGAGGGAAGGAGAGTCGGATAGAGAATGGGTGTGCCAGGGCCTCCAGCCTCTGCAGACTCCAGATGCATGTGCCACTTTGTGCATCTGGCTTTATGTGGGCGCTGGGGAAATCGACACTAGGTCTTTAGGCTTTGCAGTCAAGCACCTAAATGGCTGAGCCGTCTCTCCATCCACTTGTTTCTGTAGCTTGCTTGTTAACTCAATACTCGGGTCAAGAGTGAGGCACAGGAGTGAAGAACACCAACTCAGACATCTGGGGTTCAAATCCCATCTCTGCTGCCTTTTCATGAATCTCCATCCCAGGCACAGTTATGGGAGGAAAGGATTTATTGAAGCTACAGATCCAGGGGAAGTTCCATAATGGTGAAAGAGGCCGGCCCCCTTTCATAGTCCAAGCAGAGAGAAAAAAAAAAAGTCCCCAGCACCACACATACAACAGCAAACAGGCAGGGAGAGATTTCTTTCCCCTTTATACAGCCTTAGACAGGGTCTTACAACCCTATCCCAGACTTGTTGGCTTCAAGCGTCTCTGGAATTTCCTTCCTGCACTGAAGCCATCCAGACAGAAGCATGAGCAGAGCCACAGAAGACTCAAGGGCTGGGCTCTCCAAACACCCATGGTGGGAGGGTGGCTCCCAACATCCCTGTCTACCTCTTTTTTTTTTCCCCCCCTGAGGTAGGGTTTTACTTTAGCTCAGGTTGACCTGGAACTCATTATGTAGTCTCAGGCTGGCCTCAAGCTCACAGCAATCCTTCTACCTCTGCCTCCTAAATGCTTGGATTAAAGGTATGCACCACCACACCCAGCACCTCTGTCTCCCTCTTTTTAATAAGAGATGCCTTAGGTGAGACTCTGGCTTGGTGGCCGATGGTCATAGCTGATACAGGGACCTAGGATTGCAAAAAAAAAAAAAAATTGGCAAGAGTAAAAGGTTTCTGAATGTGCACAGACCAAAGACAAATTCAAAATCAAGAAGATAATGAATGGGAGGTGGTTTGGCACTCGCCTGTGTAGCATAGTGTGACTTCGCTGAAGCCTTGGTTCTGAGCACACAGCAGCTGCACTTTACTCTGTGTGTGCCTCCACCACATCACGCAACCATGGACGCTGCCTCAAAGGCTTCTGCTCAGATTTGAAACTATTGTATGCTATGAATTGCAGTGTTTATTGTATGTACCAATTGCTCTTATAGAAACAATTGGTTTAATTACAAAAAGGAGCCTTTTAATATGCTCCTGGTGTCATTTCTCAGCATATATCAAATTAGCATTCTATGATTGTCTTGTGCTAGACAAATAGCCATCACCAAAGGAAATTTGCTTTGGTCTTTAATAAGTGGAAAAATTATATGTATACTAAAGGGTTGTTTAAAAATACATTTTAAGGGGCTGAAGAATGGCTTAGTAGTTAAGGCACTTGCCTGCTAAGCACAAGGACCAGAGTTCAATTCTGCAGTACCCACGTAAAACCAGATGCACAAGGAGGTACATGAGTCTGGAGTTCATTTGCAGTGGCTAGAGGCCCTGGTGTGCCCATTCTCTATCTATCTGACTCTCTCTCTCTCTCTCTCTCTCTCTCTCTCACTCTCTCTCTCTCTCTTTCTCTCTCTCTCTCAAGTAAATAAATAAAGTATTTAAAATACATTTTAAAAATATTTTACTTCTTTTTAAAAAATATTTTATTTGCAAGCAGAAAGATACTGACATAGACAGAGACAGAAGCAGAGAGTTTGGGCACACCAGGACCTCTAGCTACTGCAAACAGGCTCGAGATGCATGGGCCACTTTGTGCTTACATTGGTACTGGGGAATCAAGCCCAGGCCGTTAAGCTTTGCAGGCATTCACCTTAACCGCTGAGGCATCTCTCTAGCCATTTGTTTGTTTGTTTGTTTATTTATTTATTTTGCAAGGAGACAGGAGAGAAAGAGAGAGACTGGGCATGCCAGGGCCTCTAGCCACTACAAACGAACCCCAGGTGCATGGGCCACTTTGTGCATCTGGCTTTACATGGGTACTGGGGAATTGAACCCAGGCTGTCAGGCTTTGCAAGGAAGCTCTTTAACTGCTGTGCTATTTCTTCAGCCATAGATACATTTCTTTATGATTTATTTTCAGTGAATATTTTCTCTGTGTCATACTTTATGCAAGCAAAAACAGAAGTCATGGACTACGAACATTGTGTGTATCCATTCATCCTGGATGGTTTCCTTCTTTTGTGTACAAATATGTATGAGCCCCTCCTTTCAGCTTGGTTGTCGTGTACCTAGGAGTGGATTTCTTGGCTTATATGGTAAGCCTGTGTGTAACTGTCTGAGGAATGCCACCTGTTTTCCCTTTAAAATAAGAAAACTTTTACTTGTAGATAAACACATCCCACCCTGCTATAGGCATGTGACCCAGAGACCCAAAGAAGTACATTGAAACCACCTGGGCTCAGACAGGCTCCTTAGGTGACCACTCAGTTTACCACCTTCCCTGGAGGTCAGGGGTCACACGGGTCAGGTGTGTTCTGAGGATTCTGGCTTTTTCTGAGTCCAGAGCCATGTAGTCTCTTTGTTTGAGGTAAACTACATGAAAGTCTAATACTTGCCATGGAGAAAGAAATCATTTTCTCTCTTGAGTTTTCAGAATTTTAGAAATGGGGTGACCTATGAATACATTTTTGGTTCTATTTATAGGATACAAATCCCAAGTGTGATTGGTGTAAGGATTGCGGGCGGGCAGAAGACAGGGGGGTGACTGGGTGACCAGAAGGCTGGTGTTGCTAAGCCTGCAGCCCTCAAGGCCCTGGAGCTGAGATCAGTGGCCCAGCTCCAGCGAGGGGGCCGGGAGAGGAAGGGAGCAGATGACTGGCCCATCTGAGAGTTGGTTTAGAATCTCAGTGTCTGGGTTCCCATCTCAGGTGTCTGCAATCAGTGTCACTTCTGGGAAATCCACTTTTCCATTTATCAATGAGGGGCATAATGGAGATAGTGGGAACATCATCAGGTTGGAGCATTGGGTACTCATACTCGTAATGTTTTCCTTCAAATCCAGACCAAACCCAGGGGCCCTGTTAAATTAGGAAGGTAGGGCTCAGGGATAGCTCAGGAGCACATACAGAATATTGTGATTTGCAAGGTGCTGGGCTCAGCTCCTCTCTCAAAGAAAGCTACTCCTCCCCAACAAAAACCACCAGAGAAACCTTTCTCCATCTTCTAGCTTTAGAAATCTTTAAAACACAAATTTTAAAAAAAAATTATGTATTTAAAAGCAGAGAGAGAGAGAGAGAGAGAGAGAGAGAGAGAGAGAGAGAGAGAGAGAGAGAGAATATGGATGTGCCAGGACCACTGAGCCATGTCTCCAGCCCCTAAAACATGGATATTGATGCTGGTTGTATATTGATTGTCCTCGTAAAAGTTTCTTTATTTCCTTTGTACTGTTTCCTCTCCGTCCACACCATATGCTTTATCACTTTTAGATCTGATAGATAGGACTTTCTTAAAAGGTACAAAACTGGCTCTTTTTGCTTTAAAACAAATAACAATTAGCAATGACACACCAAACAATGTTGGTTATATGGGCAAAGCCCTCCCAGGTTCTACTTGGAAACCCCAACTTTTATTTACTGAAAAGGGTTCAGTCTTGAGGGAGAAACAAGGGGGAACAGTTCTAGGGAGAAACAAAGTGAAACATTCCAAGACAGTAACTGTTAGAGCACAAATCCTTACCATTACTAAGCATAGAGAATTGCATGTTTTATCAGCGAGAGGGAACTGAAGTAGCAGATTCTCCTCATTCCTGCTTTTTCTGTCTGGTTGGTCCTGGGCGGAGGTAAGCTTCCACCCAGCTTCCATTCATCCTTGCTGATGTAGCTCAATGAGCCGGCCCGCAAACACAGCCAGGGTCCCGATGAGACAGACCAGCATGAAGATACCCAGGAGAATGTGGTCCATCACCATGGCAACATACTTCCACTCTTCCGATGCCTGGGAGGGATGACAGCATGAGACAGTGGCTCATGGGCCCACAATGTTCATGTTACATTGCACAGCCTCCATGGACCCTCGTTAGTGCATCTCAAAGTCTTCCACATCTCGGGCTGACATCATGATGGTTTGAGTAACTATTCACAACACAGTGAGACACTGAGATGACCTCAAGTGGTCACCATGACATATCCCAAGCCAGTTAGCTGTGGCTTAGATGCCACACTATCCACCAAGCCAAGCACTCCCTCCACACTCATGCACTTGATCATTTCAACCCAGAGCCCAAACCTTACATTATTGGACTCTTGGTCTGACTTCATGGTCTCTGCGATGTATTTCACACCTTCAATGGCACTTTTCACCTCAGGATGCTTAATCAGGGGAGAATGGAAGCCCAGAGGGGGAGGCCCTGGTTTCCCAGAAATGTCAGAAATATCGATGTCTTCTGTAAAAATCTTCTTCTCTTGCTTATCTCTGGATGGTCGTTTCATTGTGGAGAAAAACATGATATTTGGGATAGTGTCGATAAAAACCTAATATAAAGGAATTCATGGAGTAAGAATGATTGTCAGCATCACTAAGCATAAATCTGTCTTTGAATTAGCAATGTCATCTGGGAAAACCATTCAGCATCTCTAGGCCTCGGCCTTCTAGTCCTCAAAACACCAGAACTCTAGTCAATGTTCTCAAAGACTGCTTCCTATGTGTTCCTGTGGTTTGTCAAATGACCAGGTCAACAGTGATGATTATGTAATGTGTGCAGTTCGCCACTGGAGGGAGCCTGTGCACAGCCACGAGCCTTGCAAGGCGCCAATGGGCCACTTGCGCTTCAAACTCCCAGTGGGGCTTGGCAAGATGTTCTCTGGATCAAATTATTAGAGATGGCGACTTGATGCCTCACATTTATAAATGTGCAGCCCACAAAATAGCTGTGTTGCTTTCTTCTGTTTCTTGTTCCTGAAGGAACTGTCCCCAGGTATTGACAGGGGTCACCTGATATGAGCCTCCTCCCAAAGGGTACATGGTAAACAGTTGGTTTCTCTATAATTTCCTGGTACGAAGATCCTACACTAGTGTTTCTGTGAAATTTCAACAAAAATGGAGTATTTGGGTTGGTACGATTTGCCAAGCCTGTTCAAATCCCTCTGCTCAATCCTCAGCACCACTACGAAATTAGTTAATTAAAAAATAATAATAACAAGACATGGGGTCTGGGGAGATAGCTCAATAAAGTGCTCTCCTTGCAAGCATGAAGACTTGTGTTTGAAAGGGTTGGTGGTATATGTGTGCAGCCTCAGGGTTGGGGAGGTGGAGGCAAGCTGTTCCCCAGGGCTTGCTGGCCACCAGTGTAGCCTCACTTGATGAGTTACAGGCCATTGAGAGACCCTGTCACAAAGCAATGGCACTTCTAAGAATGACATCCTAGGTTGTTCTCTGGCCTCCACATACATGTGCACACGTATGTGTGCATACCTGCACACACATGAACATACATACACAATATAAACATGAAGGTATATTTGAAATATTAACATTTATGAGGCAGAGTATCACTTTACCCCAGGCTGACATGGAACTCTCTCTGTGGCCCAGGCTAGCCTGGAACTCATGGTAAACGTCCTACCTCAGCCTCCACACCCAGCTTAGTTTTTAATTCATTAACAAACATTTGAGACCAGCTCCTCACTATGGTCTCTCCTCAACCCCCTCTGCCTCTAGTCCTTGTATTCTCAGTGATGGTTTTCGCCAGCAAAAGTAAGCAAGTCTGTTCACAAATCAGAAGACACACAAACAGAAGTCTTACAAACGTCAAAACATAAAACAACAGGGATTTATGCATTTCCAAGCAGCGATTCTGTAAGCTTGAACTTAGAACGAGCTTTGCTAATTCTACTTTTCTTCTCTTTCTGGGAAGGCTACATGAGCTGTCCCTACAAAGAAGACCAGGAACATTCCTTCCTCCTCCAGCCTCCTAAGCCAGGAAAGCCTTTCAGTGCTCAATATGCGCAGCATTAGCTAGAACTTGGTGTCTGCCCTGTGTGAAGTCAGTGCTCACCTTCCGCACCCACTCGGGCATGATGTGGGTGCTGGGAGAGCGGTGGTGTGTGTTGATGACAATGACAGTGATGATGATGGAGGCGATGACAAACACCATGGTGAACAGCATGTATTTCCCGATCAAGGGCACAGCGCTGGAGGTGGAAGGGATGAGCTCCACGATGACCAGAAGGAACACGGTCAAGGACAGCAAGACGGAGATGCTTAGCGTCATCTTCTCCCCTGAAGCAAGAAAAGCAACAACCATCCGTCATGAGCCGAACTGTCCAGCTCCAATTCTAACCCCCTGGGACTTTAGACTATGGCTGGATTTAGAGACGGAGCCTTTAAAGAGATAATTAGGCTAAAGGGGGATTGATGCAAATGACCGGTGTCTGTGTAAAGGGAAATCTGGGCACAGACATGCACAGGGGACCAGAGAGGGTGGTCGTCATCTGCAAGGCCAGGAGAGTGGCCTCGAAAGGGCCCAGTGCTGCTAATGTGTGGCTCTCACTTCCAGCCTCTAGAGTTGTGAGGACATAACCTCCCACTGCTTACACTACCCCATCATAGCAGTTTGCACACCCACTGGCCACGAGAAGCCAAGGATGGAGGAATGTGAGTGGCAGGTTGTCAAAGGATTCTTCTGGATCTTTCTGCAGGATTTCCTGTGTAACCTCCATGCCTTAACTCTACCGACAGCAGCAAGGGGGCCGTGTTTCCAGTAGAGGCTGCCAAGCAGCGGATGGCAGCTTCCTCTCATGCCCCAGAATTTTCCTTCTTGGTGGAACCCAGGAAAGCAAGAGGGGTTCTGGATTGACTGCTAGACCCAGGATGATGTGTCTCCTTTAGCAGCAGAATGTATTAAAACTCAACCAGTCTGGAGTTCTTATTATCCAGCAGGGGGATGTGCATTTCAGAAGTATAAGAATATTTCTCTCAGGATGCAAGACCAAAACTGAGACAGAAAACCAAATCCTCAGGCTAAGGAGCTGCCGCCCCCATCCAACCTGAGGGCTGTCTGATATCCCTGCTTCCATTCTCCCTTTCAACCAGAAAGAACCTTGTGTTCTCACTTATCTTTGTTTTGTTTCAGAGTAAGGGAATAGGGCTTCTCCTGCCCCTGCCTTTTTTTATTTCCCACAGGTCAAGTCTCAGGGAAAATTCTTGTCTTGATATATATATATATATATATATATATATATATATATATATATATATGATGCTTCCAGTTGTAGAATAGAGCTATATGTGTGCCTATGGGTATGTGTGTGTAGCTACCATTTGCCAAGATTAGTATAGTCATTGTCCTAACTGTCCTTCAGGTATAAGTCATTTAATATTTACAGACACTAGCCAGTTTCTATATTTCAGAGGCTTCATTAGATCAGGAAGTTAAAAAACATTTATTTGTGCTTTAAAAAAACACATTTATTTTGTTTAAAAATGAGTACAGGCAAGCCAGACATGGAGATGCATGCCTTTAATCCTGGCACTTGGGAGGCTGAGGTGGGATCGCCATGATTTTGAGGCCAGCGGGACTACGGAGTTCCAGGACAGCCTGGGCCACAGTGAGACCCTGCCTCAAAAAAGACATAAATAAATAAATAAATAAATAAATAAATAAATAAATAAATAAATAAATAAATGCAGGCTGAGGTGGGAAGATTGTAAGTTTGAGGCTAAGCTGGGCAACGTGATGCAGTCTTATTGAGAGAGACAGGAAAGGAGGGAGAGGGGGGAGGGAGGAAGATGAGCATCGTCACTAGCTTGTACCTTCATTCTGTAGGCCAGGACTTGCCAGCATATTCTGCACTGTATCCCTACCACGTAACAGTTACTTAGCAAATACTGAACGAGTAATCTTTTTCTCCTCATTACAAAGTTGGATTTAAACATTTGTGGGTTTTTAAAAAATCACTTTGATAAAGTTGCTTTCATAAGTTTTAGGGCTGTCAGTTCTTTCTTTCTTCCTTCCTTCCTTCTTTCTTTCTTTCTCTCTTTTTTTTTGACTTGTCAACCATAAATTGCTTATGAGTAGGGACTTGCTGGCAGGCATATGGATACCCTTTCTCCTTTTCAGTAGATCACTGGGTTTTGATGAAATTATATCACAGATGTGATTACTCGGCGGGAGGTAAGTAAGTTGTTCAGGCTGATATGTGAGAAAGCGTTACCGCCTGGGAAGCGAGGCCCCTTGTGCAAAGATACTGCCATCTGGAAAACAGACACTCAGGAGCTACTTTCAAGTCGAAAGACCCAGATTGGGCAGAATATAGAAGGTGACTTCCAAAATATTTTTTTAAAAAGAAGGTGACTTCACGGGGGAAGTGGCATCAGGTGTGTCTGTGAGCACAATTCTTCTGGGTGCACTGTTCATTCTCTAACCGGACAGTCAGGGACCTGAATTTCAGGGTTGTGCTCGATACACTGCCCAGCTGTGAGCTCCATGCACCCAGTTACTGCTCCCCAGGGTGATGATTTGGGTCCCCGTGCCTCTGTCAGCACACGGCTATTCCTGGCTCTCCCTAAAATAGCAGCACGAGCACGTCAGCAGCCGCAGCCATGGCAACCGCACCCACCTGAGTCTGTGGGCAGGTAGAACACCAGGCTGGTCAAGAAGGAGAAGAGCAGGCAGGGGATGATGACGTTGACAATGAAGTAGAGGGGCAGGCGCTGCATGACGAAGTGGTAGGTGATGTCCAGGTAAGGGGTGGTGGGGCAGCAGGAGTAGAAGACCCAGTGCTTCCAGCCCCGGGACTCCTTGATCACCCATTCCCCACTCTCCATGAAGTTGCTCAGGTCTGGCTTGTCGCTTTCCTGAGAAATAAAATGAGGGTTGCATAAGTCACCTGAGGAGGGGCAGGGTGTTGACATCAGCAGTTCTGAGATCACCTTTGGGGGGTGTGCTGGGTCATTTCTGCTTTGGGGTCTCGAGATTCTTTCCTAGAACATAAATGGGTTTGGTCTGCTGGAATTCTTCATTTTGGCTCCACATTTGAGTCTCCAGGGAGCTTAGAAACCCTGGTGCTCCAGCCCAAGCCCCACCTAGGATGGGTCAAAATCAGAATTCTGAGACAGCACGGGGCAGAGGAAATCATTTAGGCTCCCACTTCGTTCTCCTAGGCAGCCCTTCAAGAACCTTGGCGATCAGTTGAGGACCATCTGGCTAGATGGTTCCCTAGTTCTAAGCGGTGTTGGGAGCCTGTGATTGTCCAGGAGCGGACCTGGAGATGTGATTAGCACTTTTTCAGGAAACCAGCTTCATCGCATGAGGCCACCACCTACCGGGTTGATGGCCACCACCGAGCCATCGTAGGTCCAGGTGCCCAGCTTCATGCTGCAGTTCTGCTCATCAAAGGGAAAGTGAG